>JARYHS010011408.1:262598728-262674128 GCA_031002005.1 Vandiemenella viatica | reverse complement strand
AATCGCGAAATAATGATTTCGAACGTGTCCGTTAGCAATCGCAGCAGGTTCGTTAATTACCAAATGTTTTAAATCCACGTCCTTGGATACTTACCAATAACGTTTTCGGTAAGAACATCAAACCAACGTTTCACCTGTCGTTTGAGTTTTAACAGCACCACCCACAGAATATTGCTATAGCTAAAAAGCCGTATTAGTTTTTGTTTTTTTCCTGTTTATGAAACACCACTAAAACCACAAAGGTGACAATACTTTTTGAAATTGTGCCTTCAACTACTGACTCCTCATCATGTTTTTTGTTTTGTTTTGTTTGAAAAGAGTGTTCATTTCGCCTTAAGCAGCTTTCGTTATTAATGGTAGGTGAAAATTAGTTTTTTTGACGCTAAAATACTGTCAACTCAGAATGCGTTGACGACATCTCATGTCACCGACAACAGTCATTTAATTATAACTTTTTCCGTATGTTTCTAAAATAATTTTAAATCTAGTAGTAAATGAACAACATGTCTTCATAGTACACAGCAAAATTAACTAACTTCAAAAATCTGCAATTATTTGTCAACGCACTCACCTAAAACTATCTTTACATTGCAAATATTGATTTTATCATTAATAGTCAGTTATTTTAAGTGAAAGATGATCGGTATAAACGTCTTCCTTTCTTTTGACGCTAGCGTTTCTTAAAAATTAATTTTTTGTTTGAAAATGTTAACTTTTAATATTCTGTATGGACACGTAATTTCTCTTGAATGTTTTAAAAAACTAAAATGAAGTGCTTTCAATGTCTGCACAACTCTTTTATTAACGAAATACAATCCATATTTTCGTTTCTATAACGAATATGTTAAAATATGTCACGTTTTTTTGTGAGGTGGGTGAGTCTCAATTTGGATATTAACATGAATGTACCACCTACCGGGTATAGTACTGTCTTGGTATATGTGTATAATGGGTTGAATAAGTCCCAGGATGAAATGTAGCGATGTGCAATTCAGGTCGTTCGGATTAATATGAGCATGGTAGTATATATTTAGGTTTCTGAATATTCTTTTCGTAAAAGACATTATATGTTAGTAACTGTAATAAAAGTAGAGAATCACGAGAGACATGCATCGGTTAAAAAGGGTGTGAGACAAGGTTGTAGTCTATCCCCGTTAATATTCAACTTGTATGTAGAAGAAGCAATGAAGAAAGTCAAAGAAAAATTTCCATGCGGCATAAGTTTTCAGGGAGAAAAAAATCAGTATGCTACGATTTGCTGATGACATTGTCTTGTTAGCAGAGAGGGCTGAGGATATTGAGAAGTTATTGAATGGCATGAACAAAATACTGAAGGAAGATTTTGGACTGAATATAAATCAAAGTAAGACAAAATGTGATGAAATGTAGCAGAAATGATACCAATAGTAGCAGATTAAATATAAAAATAGGATCGGATGCTATAGCAGAAGTGAGTGAGTTCTGTTACTTGGGAAGCAAAATTACAACCGATGGCCGAAGTAGGAAGGATGTAAAAGCAGAATAGCACTAGCTAGAAGAGCCTTCATGAAAAAGAGAAACCTTTTAGTTTCAAATATTGATCTAGGAATTAGAAAGAACTTTTTAAAACTCTATGTGTGGAGCACAGCACTTTACGGTAGCGAAACATGGACTTTAGGAATACCAGAAAGAAAGAAACTTGAAGCATTTGAAATGTGGTGCTACAGAAGAATGCTAAAAATTAGGTGGACAGACAAAGTAAGAAATGAACGAGTTTTGGAAATGATGGGTGAGAAAAGAAGTTTATGGAAGAAGCTTACAGAAAGAAGAGACAGGCTGGTAGGTCATATTTTGAGACATGCTGGATTGGTTAATTTGTTAGTGGAGGGAACAGTCGAAGGTAAGAACTGTAGAGGTAGACAGAGATTAGAATATATGAAGCAGATATATGAGTATGAGGACGTGGGTTGTAAGGGGTATGTAGAAACGAAAAGGTTAGCACAGGATAGAAAGGGATGGAGGATTGCATCAAAACCAGTCTAAAGACTGACGACAGCAAAAAAAAAACTTTCTGTATCTGCTGAACATTTCTTCCTTCTTCCCACATCGTCTTCTCTTATAATCTCATATGCCAGCACTAGTATATATTTTTCAGAAAATCGTATCAGTATAGTTCCTTGAACCTTTACTTCTGAAGCCTTTAAATCACCAGAAATCCACAAACCTTCCAATTTCTTCATATTTTTAATTAACTTTTCAATTTTGACATAAATATGATATTTTAAGAGGGGCCAAGCGTGGTGGGTGAGCGGTAACGCTCTGGCACGCATTCGGTAAGACGTGAGATTCGCTCAACTAAAATCCGGTTTTTTACTGTTTCGAGAAACCACCCTTGGCGAATGCGGATTGTTTCTTCAGAAATCTTTCCCTCTCGTATTTCGGCCTTTCTTGAACATTAACAACTTCGGGTTCTTCTTATTTCTTGCGCCAAGTACTAGAAAGTGCCATGGATATTCACACGCTCCTGTGAATTCTCATAAGGAGGCATTTAGTAAGCAGTGGTTAAATTGTTATATTTGAAGTTTATCAGTCACCAAAGCGTCATTCGTGGGAACAGAGTGCACGGTGAGAAAGAGAAGTTTTGTTGGAAGAGACTGGTACATTTGAATCAAACCATTGCACAACGCATTAAATATACAGCTTTAAACAATCCCATATGCGATATCCGTCTTTAAATTGTACGTTGTTATAGGGATACATAATAGTTATTACTTATACGATACTATCCAAAATACTACTATGATATTCGTTGATATCCATGAAAATAGAACCATTTTCCGACATAAAATGTTTGCAAAATTTTAATTTTTTTCATCTTAATATTTTTATCGCGTAAATTAGAACTGTAAAATATATATGTCGAATCCATCCGGGAAAGATCAGGAGTCGGGTGGGTTGAATGGAGTTTCCGGCTCAAGGTTGATGGCTCATCAGCGAAGATAGGCTATGGATATCCCTCGGACAGTGGAGAGTAACTACGAGAACACAGCTGATACAAGGATTCGGTTTATTAGATTCAGTCTCACAATACACAATGACACATTGCAGAATGATGATGCCCCGGTGGTCGCGCATGAAGAGCTCTTGCCGTTAAGTAGCTCCTCGTAGTTCACTCTACCGTCGCTGCAGCGCTGGCATCCTGCTCGTTGCGTCTGTGGCGCCATCTAGTAGAGTAGCTCCGTACTCCCGATCCGACACATATATATAAATTTCAATTTTATTATATTCATTATATTTTCCAATAAAGTTATAGCTATAATTAATTATTATTATAATTGGCAAAATCTCACAATAAATTGAAGACGTTAAGCAAATGACCCAATCAAGTTTTCTTTGCGTTCTTCCTGTTGTTTCAATAGGCTTTCATTCTTTTCGAAAAAGCTTGTTAGCGTTCTTCCGACCACTGCGGTCTGTATTGATGTTGTTTTGATTGCTCAGTTATAACTTCCCATTTGTCTGCTTTGTGTCTGAAGGTGTCTCTTTCTAAGATGTTTGTTGCTCCTATGTTTGCACTTTTAAGATCCTTCAGAATTTCATTCAGCGAAGGTGTTGGATTTTTAAGTGAAGTTACATAGTCTATTATTTTATTTTTTGTCAATCGATTTTCTAGTAACCTCTTAAGGTGACCAAAGAATTTCATTCGCCTTTTCTTGATGTCAATTTCGATGTTTGAAAACTTTTCTGTAACCACCTTTAGTGAGTCTTGCTCCTAGAATTTTCCTAATGATTTTTCCCTCTATTTTTTTTTTTTATTTCTCCAAGATAATATTTTCTGTTTAGTGTTAATGTTTCACTTGTATAGAGGACTGTCGGTTTTATGACTGTGTCGGAGCGCTGAATTTTGTTCTTGACATGGATTTTTTGTTGTAGAGATTTTTCACTAACCCTAATACTTTTTTTACTTTTTGGAGGCGATTTTGCTGCGAGATTTTCTCAAGGCCTGTTTGTTTCGATGAATTCTCCGAGGTATTTAAAGTATGTGACCCTGTTGATTTTACTGTATTTTGTTCTCAACCTTGGTATTTCTGTCTTTGAACAAATGAATTCAGTTCAATCGAACGAGATTTGTAACCCTACTTTTTGTGCACATTCTTTGAGTGTCTCAAGCAGTTTGATGGCACCTTCGTCTACCGATAGTATTGCCAAATCATCCGCAAAAGGGAGGAATCTTATGTAGAGGTTGTTTTTATGAAAGCCAAGTGGGATTGGCTTCCAACACTTACATTTCTTGAGTTCTTTCTCCCAAGCTTCCATTACCAAGTCTAGAGCGATGTTGAACAGAAGAGGAGAGTGCCCATCGCCCTGTCTCACACCTATTTGAACGTCAAAGGGTTCTGAAATTTCTCCCACGAATTTTACTTTAGATTTAATGCAAATTAGTGTTATGAGTTCTCGTGTTTTTGGATCTAATCCCCTTTCTTCTATTATTTGGAATAGTGAATTATTAATTATTATTAATTTATGTTTATGTTACCGGCAATCTGGTTCAAACTGCCATCTTTCTCTTTAAATTCTATTGTTCTCTGTTAATAGCATTTATAGAAATACATGTTATTGCTAGATCATCTGAAAGACGGTAGCGTATCCCAATATAAGAAGAAAGGTATTTTGAATATAGAATTATAAGTGTAATGTGGTTGCTAAAATCTCTCACTACTACTATACATGGGAGACGGGAGAGGTAGGAAGATGTAAGATTCAGCCACACTGCGCTTATTTAAGGAATCGCTTTTTCCTGTACTTAGAAAAATTTTCATGCAAGAAGTTGTTGAAATGAAGACCTTAACAGTTCAGTCTTCGTGTCAAATTAGTTTTCGGTAAGTGAATATGACGCAACACGATCAAAAAAGAATTGCGAATTCAGACCTTCCGCATTTTCAGTTCGGCTTCATTGGAATTATGAGGAAATACCTTCGAAACTTTGTGTAATTATTATTCTCGTTCATATAGAGGGAAATGTAGTGTGTGGGCCGTGCGCGTGCCCTCTGGTGGCGTGCTTGCGAACCTTGCAGGGCGTGGCTGGTGGCCAGTCGATAACTAGCCGGCCCGCTGCCCCTGCTCACCTGGCAACCCACGCTACACAGGACAGGTGGCAAGCTGCGGCAAGTGGCGCCTCGCGCGGCGGTCTGACGAAACTCGCAGCTGTACGCGGAGAGGTTATTTGGAGTTGTTTTGTGAATTTCTCCAGCGGTTGACATCGGCTTCAATACAGGAAATTACTAGCTTTATTATTATCATATAAAATAGTACATCCTATAGAAATAGTCTTATAACTCAGTTGTGAAAATCGTTTAACTCATGTATTCGTGTTGTGTTCGCAATGTAACGCGAACATACACACGTACAGAGAGAGGGAGAGGAAGGCAGAGATTGAGAGTACTAGGAAAACGGCCAATGATCAAAATGAATATGGATTTCATTTATATATCGATTTATAACCTAACAGTACAAATCTTTCGTTTCTATGAAAACAGTTAACAGGTAACAACCTGTTAATGTTTTGCGCTTATGTACTACTCGATAATATGGACATGAAACAACTAAGAGCTGTAATATCTAGAGTCTAATATTTTTATGATACCTTGGAACATCCTTTGGTTTTGTTTTACAGTGCGTGGGCACCAGTGGAGGAAAAAGAAACGGAAACATGCTTGCAATGATAGTGAGAAAGTATTATTATTATTATTTTCGTATGTCCCCATGACGGAGAACGATAAGCAATACTGACTGGATGCGTTCAATTCCTCTTTGGAAAAGGATTATAATGGTTACGTTGTATATATATATTTAAAATTTTAGTTTTGTAAGTATAGGAAGAGTTTTCTAAAAAACAGAAACTAGTATTAACATCATATAGTTTGTTCATAATTAAATCTTGTTTAAAAGCTTCTTGGGCTTCTAGCCGCGTCAAATCCGGCGACGTTTCGGAATCGGGCATTGCTTCCATTCTCAAGCTACTGGCAATGGTGCTAGCTTCCGAAACGTCGGCTAACAATGAGGATTTGACGCGGTTAGAAGCCCAAGAAGTTGTCTTTCAGTGTTACCGCCACGAAAGCGTACATAATAATTCAGATCTTTTTTTTTTTTTTTTTTTTTTTTTTTTTTTTTTTTTTTTTTTTTTTTTTTTTTTACCTTAGCCTCGAATACGTTAGTATGACAGGAAGACATATACAGTGGATTTATCTGTTTACACAACTGTCATTATTGCTAAAATTACTAGAAAGTTCGAGGGTTAATATGGAACTTTCTTTGGCTTCTCCGATTTCCCCACGTTACACACCATGTCTTGGATTTTCTCTTCCTGTGCAAGTCACCTATGAAATATTTCTCATTTTTTGGAGGTTTGATTCTCAATTTCGAGAGATGGAAGAGCCAAAGATGGTAGCATACTACGTAGCGAACATTTTGATAATTGTAGCAATATTAGTTTTGGATCGAAACATTGGGCAATCGTAGAAGCCAAAAGAAGCATCACACTGCCGCGCGCAATTTTAGGTAATTTCAGCAATACGATAAATGTATTGCGGTAAGTTCTCCCGCTTATTTCAGAAAGACGTGCATTAATAATTATAAATCAACTGAAGAGTGGTCGTTAGAAGTATTTCTTTCCATCATTAACCGTCAATTACTGAAAAAATTGGCTGAATGAAAAAATACGATTTTTACTTAGTATTACTCCTCAAAATCACTTATAAGATGCTTCAGAAAATTTTTGTTTTCATTTAAGAAAACATTTTGGATTCCCATTTCTTGGTCACTTAGAGTTTGCCAAAATACGTTAAACGTTTCGTTAAATGATGCCATCTTACATTAAATGCCATTGCAATCATCTGATTCTCCTTCAACAAAACAATAGGTTTATTATGGCAGTACTTTAAGTGCTTAGTTGCAGATCTTTTACAATGAGATTAATCTACTCTACCACATCATTATTTCTATATTCTATAATTAGCCAAAGCTATACAGTAGAACATGCTGACAAATACCAGATTACTATCAAAGTACAGGTTTGTGAGTTTATTTTGTAGGCCAATTTACTTTCAAAGTATATGAATGGAGGAAGTAAATAAATTACGTCAATGGATTAATATTAACCGCAAATCAAACTCACAGTTTATGATAATGATATAACGAGGCTACTCCAAAATCAATTTAACAGTTAAATGTAAATTTTTTGGTTTCAATTTGGACTTGAAAATACTGGCTACAACCGTCGTCAGTAATGAAGGCTTTCACTATTGCTGAGTGGTCCTTAAGTGGTGTTTTACTGGTGTTGTAACTAGAGGATCATAGCTAAAAGTTCAGCCTTACCTGGAATTTTCGCGAGATCTTTACTTGTGCTTTTTCAAAGCTCGCTCTGAATGTATTGTAATGAATTAATATGTATAAAGTGTCAGTGTTATTAGACACCGAGTGTTTATATGTTACTCTGCGAGATTTTGGCGGTGCGGTAAGTCAAACGGACAGTTGACTAGGTTGTGGTGGACCAGCGATGTTTTATTTTTTTTCGCTCTGCCACTTCCCGAGAGGAATATTGAATTGCGGGTAAGACTCTATGTCATGTGAGTGGTAGTAATCGTAAATGATACTCTCAGTAAGGACTTATACACATTTACACTTAATTTACACCAGGATTATATACATAATTAATCAGCCCTATTTTCCTTGTTCCCTTCAACAAGTCAGTCATCTATTGCTCGCTCCTATCGCCCGACATCCCAAATATGATTCTCTAATGGTTTCATCCCACCTGTTAGAATTACTGTTGTTGGCGTAGGCTCCTGGCTGCGCCCATTGTAAGCTCGGCTGGAGTCGACGGCTGTCGTCCGCTGCTAACACCTAAGATTAGCTTACCTGAGTGACATGATCAACATGATCCGGGCTGATTGATCTGATCATCCGACGTGAGCTATCCTCCTCAGTGCACCCGGGTTTTGATCCCGGCCTCCCACCATAGGACAAGAGGTAGGTCAGATTCTCTACCAATCATGGCTCCTGCTCCGCTCCCATCCTTTGCCATATGACGTCGTGCTCCAGCATATCTTTGTTGACACCTGACCTGCTTCCTTGGCCATTGCCTTCTGCATAGCCACATTCCATCACCTGCAATTGTTTTATTTCGCTGTTGCAACTGGTCTGCTTTGCCTGGCGCTGTACGAAATCATAACTACTGGCCAGCTTTACCCAAAACTCCCAAGGTCCACTACTAGGTGACGCAACAAAGCGTCCAGATTTACACTTCCGGTGAGTGACTAAAAAAAAAAAAAAAAAAAAAAAAAAAAAAAAAAAAAAAAAAAAAAAAAAAAAAAAAAAAAAGTCCTGGCAAAGTGGAGCGCTTGAAGGGGGCGGGGTATTTCAGCCATTAAAGAAGCGCGCCATTAATATGATTAACTATTGGGTGTTTTGTTTATCTGGTGACTCTACCAGGAAGGAGCGTCTTCGTGGGCAGAGCTGTGATTCACAGAGTGTCATACGATACTTCGCAGTGCGAGGAGTACAGAAGTTTTCTTCGGAGAAAAAGAACGAAGGGAATGACATTTTGGTCTGGTGTGACAAGTAACCTTCAACGAGGCCTGACCACTGTCTTGACAGTACGAGACGCGGATGAATGACGTGGCACGGGGAAGAAGTCTCATGGCAGGTAAGAATGCCGACTGCGTAGACGACCTCTATGGCGCTATTCTTGTTTGCGTAGGTCTTCTGACCTCGCTATCAGCTGACAACAGTAAAACTTCGTTCGCGATGAAAACTTATGCAAACAGTTCTTCCCTGTAAACAAACCCTGAGAAATCTAGAATTACTCTGACTGTTTAAGAATCAAAGACATTGAACAAGGTGTAATGAGTCAAATGTTAATAAAATAAATTTAATGTTTCAGTAAATTTAACCATTCTGATCTTTTAAAAATTTCAGTTAAAGTGTACACCCATTTTTCATTGATCCTACGAAGTCCAGTAATATGTCGTATGACTAGCTTATGACTCATGATCACTTAGAATATTTAACCTTGATTTTTGTTTTATGATCACAACAGTATAATCGAGAAGTAGCTTCCCTTAATAGAGAACACTTCAATGTTGGTCAAGATTCGTAGGTTACTTTTACTCACCTCACTAGTATTTTTAAGGTTATCCCTAGCTACGTGGTTCCGAGAAAGTTACAGAACTTGGTTGTAAAACCTTGACTAAAGCTATTGTTTCTATTAAATTACGTAGAGATTTCATAACTTTCCGGCTATACATAACGTTCTTGAAAAAGAGAATGTATGAAAGAAGATGGAATGAAGGAAATAACTAAGGTAAGGTGACCTTACATATTCCAATGAACTCTAAGGCGTTCTTATACTCAGAACCAACACTTGCGCGGTGCTTTGATTCACCAGTCTAACTTATGGAGATAAAAAAAATATCCAGCAGGAACGCTCTCACACATAAAAATCAATTATAAATGGCTGATAATGGTGGGCGGTTAACGCTCTGGACTCGCATTCGAGAGGACGCTGGTTCGAATCCCAGACTGGGCATTCAGATTTTGGTTTTCCATGGTTTCCCTAAATCACTCCAGACAAATGCCTGGACCCTTCCTTCAAAAATGGCCATGGCCTAATTCCTTCCAGTTCTTGTCCCCTGTCCCATCCCGCCTTTAATGACCTCGACATCGACGAGGCGTAAAGCCATAGTAAAAAAAAATATATAGATATCAAGAAAAACTGAGTTGAAATCTTGATACTAAAATATTTACTGATTGCAGCCATCTTAATATTATGTTTGGCGATATTGAAAGTAAGACAGTTTGAACCTTTCATTAGACTAAATACCAAATTTAAAGAAGAGATTAAACACCTAATATACCCCGTTCGTTGACTTTTTTTCTTTTTGTTTATGGCTTTACTCCTCGTCGACGTCGAGGTCATTAGAGGCGGGAAAGGACTGGGGGCAAGGAATGGGAGGGAATTCATCCATGGCCTTTTGAAGAAAGCATTCAAACATTCGCCTGGAGTGATTTTGGCAAACCATGGAAAAACCTAATCTGGATGCCCGGACGGGGATTCGAACCCACGTCCTCCCTAAAGGGAGGCCATAGAGCCAACCACTCACCCTACATGCTCGGTCCGATCGTTAACATTTCAACTGTAAGAATTATGACTCTTGCTAAGAAGCATTTGTAAGATGGGATTCTTCAATTGTAATTTAATACAATAGTGGATATTTTTTTTTATTCAGGATGTACGCCTCGTCAACGTCGATGTCATTAGAGGTGTAAGAGGCATGGGGGGCAAGGAACAGAAAGGAATTCGGCCATGATATTTTGAAGGAACAATCCCGGAAATAGCCTGGAACTTTTTCGAAAAACCGTAGAAAACCGAACCGGGATTTGAACCCAAGTTATTCGCAATGTCAGACCTGGCTAATTACGGCAGTGGTAGCAGTGTATGCATAGCTGTCGTTAGGGTTTTTCTTGAAAAAATAGTGAGTACGATCAGTGAGTTGTATTAATGAGGAAAATCACAGAATAACATGCACGGTGTACTTAAACCCGATGTCATTTGTGAGATGGTGAGCTTTCAGTATTATGCATTAAATAAAGTAGGTCGCCATTATCTGTAGTCCATAATTCAAAAGCAGTGAAGTCAGACAGGTCGTCTGTTTTGCTGGTTGTCAGGTCACCGCTGCGCCGGACAGCACTTACCGATATTAATGTACGAAGTGCGGCTTGTGCCCTAGCGTTCAGGCCGGGCATTCTGTGCGAAGATTTTGTTGCTTTCCGTGATGCAGCTCCCACTAAGTGGACCCATTACTTAGCCTGGCCCTTCTGAAGCGCACGACACGCTAAGCAACAGCTGCCAGTCACGCGACACTTGACATTAATAATAATCGCTCTTAAGAAGAAAACTCCAAAGTAGAGAAAGAAAATCAACTAGCAATAAGGTTTGTTACCAGAATATATTACGAAAATAATTGCGTGGTGTAAAGACTGGCAGTTGGAGTCAGACGCTAAAAAGTGCCAAGTCATGCGTGTAAGCAAAAAGGTGATACCATTTAACTCTGAATATACAATTAATGGTACTACCCTTAGAACGGTAGATTCCGCTAAATACCTATGGGTAACAATTCGAAATAATTTGTCGTGGAATTAGCATATCGAGAATGTAATTGGGAAAGCAAATCGTATACACCGATTTCTAGGTCGTAATTTAAAACAATGCACTGCGGAAGTTTAATCGATTGCATACGAGCCACTAGTGCGTCCTCACTTAGAATGTTGTTATTCTGTATGGGGTCCACATCAAAAGGGGTTAATGGAGGCATTAGAGAAGGTCCAAAGAAGAGCCGCCCGATTCGTGACAAGTATATAGACTGGAGGGAAAGCGTAAGTGCGATAATGAAAGAGTTAGGTTGGAAAGATCTGGAACAGCGAAGGCGTTGCTGTTAACAGAAGATAAATTGAAAAATTCACGACTGACGTATTTCGGAATGACAGAAAACAAATATTTATATCAGTAACATTCATATCTCGGAATGACCGCGAAAATAAGAGAAATCAGGGCCAGAACTGATTCATTTCTGTACTCATTTTTTCCACGAGCGATTAGGGAATGGAATAGAAAGGATTTACCGGGCGTGTAAACTTAAAATGCGACAGGAGTAGCTTGCGATAAAACTCTCCGGCCATCCTGATCTGGGTTTTCCATGGTTTTCCCAGACCACTACACGCGAATGCTGGGATGGTTCCTCACGATAGCCCATGGGCGCCTCCTGCCATATCCCGTATATCCCTTCCAAACTATTACCCTTTCGGATAGGTGCAATGCACCCTCCGCCACGCACTTTTAGTGAATCTAGGAGTAATATGCGAAATCTATGACTTACGAGTGCAGTGACATACTTCTTCCACCAACCTATTTGGGTCGCAATGACCGGAGGGATAAGATTAAATAAGATGCCGTACTGATGTTTTTATGTATTCTTTCTTTCCTCGTGCTATTCCGGATTGGAATGCGCAGAATTAAGATTGGTGCTTAGCACCCTCTGCCACCCACAATGTTTGTGAATTGCAGAGTATGGATTTAGATATAGAATAATAATAATAAAAGGTAACCTCTTTCTACACACCCCAGACCTGAGAGGTATTTTAATTCAATCTTTAATATCCACGACCGATACATCAACTGAATGAATGCCTGTGTAAGTTATGAGACTAATGTTTCGTTAATACCTAATTATTCAGTAGTAGCACTTATTTACACTCTTATCTTATTGTTGTCTTCACAAGCGGTGAATGTACACTGACATTAAGTAATTCCGTGGTGGACAAAAAGCATCACGAAATATACGCGGCTGACTGGATTGCTGTTAGGTCTATTATTCAAACCGTGACTTCCAATAACTGGAAGTTGTGGAGTTTTTTCCTTAACTACAGATACGTAATTATGAATTTGTGATGAAAGATTACTACCAATGCAACCAATTTTTTCTTCATTTATTTGCTTGCCTAACACGTTTCACTTCATTCACAGAAGCATCTTCAGGAGTTTTTCCTGCTAAATGTTTTTAAATGCCATTACATGCATATGATTTTACATTATTGTACATCGAAGTTTTGGTATGCATTGAGTGTACTTAAATTTTCCATTTACTTTTGTTTAACATGTTGGTGATGTTTTCGGCCCAAGTCCTTAGTTGCTATGATTACTGTTTTGTGGGTTGTTTCTGACTTGCAACTAAACAAATGCTTTGATGGCATACGCGTTTCGCCTTTATTCAAGGCATCTTCAGTGCCCTAGATAAACATATATATACACATATGTACAATGATGTTGTTTGTTTTTGTACAGTTTTATGAAAATATTAAGTAGGTACTTACAGTTTTTATATATGCATTAACACGCGCAAGTTCGTGTTTCCATACCAGCTACTCTTTTCGCACTTTTGTTTATATGACATATAAACCAATGTAAATGGTTTTTTTTTACTTATGGCTTTACGCCTAGTCAACGTCAAGGTCATTAGAGGCGGGATGGGACTTTTTTTTTAACTGCTTAACGTCTATTAACAGCGAGGTCTTTAGAGACGGAAAAGGATGGGGGGCAAGGAATGGGAGGAATTCAGCCATGGCCTTTTGAAGGAAGCATCCTGGCATTTGCCTGGAGTGATATGGGAAACCATGGAAAACCCAAATATGGATGCCCGGACGGGGATTCGAACCACCGTCCTCCCGAATGCGAGGCCAGAACTCTAACCGTTACACCACCACACTCGGTGTGGGATACAGAATGGGAAGGAATTCCGCCTTCGCCTTTTTGAAGGTAGCATCCTGGTATTTGCCCGGAGTGATTTGGGGAAACCATGGAAAACGGAATCTGGATGCCCGGAAGGGGATTCCAACCGGCGTCCTCCCGAATGCGAAGCCAGAGCGTTAACCGCTCACCCACCACGCTCGGTACTGATGCTGAGAATAAAGTGTCGATATAAATCAATCAAAATGGAAGACGTAAGTAGATAAAATTTATACGACCACTTCGATGTACTAAAGTAATACCACAGCCGTACAAATGACATGACACACGTTCAGCAACAAAAAATGCTGAAGATGCTTCTATGAATGAAGTGAAATGTTTATCGATGCCTAGGCCATTTTTGTGGTAACGTGTAACTTTCAATGCTTGACTCTAGACATCCACATTTGCAAAGAAGTTTGCTTTAGTTCTGCCATTGTTTCGCTTTGTCTAATTCCACATTCTTACTTTGTATTATGACGTTTTCACCTTGAACACATCACAATTTCTGAAAAATTATTTTTGTCAATCTAAAAATGGTATTTAATGGTCCACCGCAGAGATTTTCACACAAATAATTTTACTTTGGCTTTGGATCTGTTTTCTACTGAAACTCATCGTGCACTTATTGGCTGTTTTGTCATTTGATCAGTCGGGTCCCTTTGCCTAGTTGTGTGGGGAGCGGGAGATTTATTGGCTAATATACTTATTTCTATCAATCATTCTCTGTCGAATGCCATTCTCCCTGTTGTCCTTTGTTGAGTATCAGTGGTTACAAAACGGAAAGTTTTCATGTTGCTTGTAAAATCTAATATCTCCAAGAATCCATTTTGCAGGCCATGTTATTATACTAGGCGACATGCATACGTCTGACTGATAGGCAGCCAGGTTGATTGAAGCAAATTCTGCAAGCCTCCAGCAACGTTAACTCGTGTTCGTTAATTAAACAAATTTCAAAAGACAACGTAACATTTTGGCATGTATGTATTAGATACTTACTGACGTGATTATTTTTTAATTAACTTCCAGTACGGAGAAAATTAATTAATTTTTTTTTTTCATGGTTAAAAATCAGGAGTAGCTTTTGACGAACTTCAGATCTTAAAATAATTCATTTAAAAACGTTATCAGTGTATAACTCATTTATTCAGTGAAGTATTTCATACTGACAGCGCCTTGTTTGTGACAATCTTATTACTTACCAGAAGCTTTTCTGGCACTTGATATGGTATGGAAAAGGAACTGATTTTATGACTGTGCAAGTAGTCTCTATTCAAAAATAATCCTGTATCTGAAATAATCTATATCTATATATTGTGTAACTATCTCTTGCTGTATTATTTCCGGAAAAGTAACACAGATGTTATATATAGAAGAAATTGGTTTCTTAGACAATAAATATTTTCAAGCCTATCACTCCTCCTTATGACCTTGGTGACTTACAGATAGCAATGAAGTCTGTTATTTATACATGAGAAAATCGGCGCAAAAAAATGAAGAAAAAACTATACAGACTCAGGATACTACATCTCTGCTTCCTCTACATCTTTACTCTGCAATTTACAATAGTGGGGTCGCAGTTATAATGTGACGCTTTTCGCCACATTCCAAGGCGCATTTTTACTATATAAATAATGATATTAGATTGACTTTCATAAAGCTTGGGCGACCACATGTATATTTTTTGATAATTTCCTTAAAAGTACGCAAGATTCTATGTAAGAAGAACTGTGATACCAATAGTGAATATTCAGTTGATCTTCATACAACGAATATGAAACATTTATTGAGATGTGCAGCTTTGGTAAGCATTCGTGGCTTTCCCGAGAGGCAATGACCGGTAGGTCCGTTAGGGACTGGCGACATCTTGCCGCCAGTGAACAAAGCAGTGAGGGGGACGGAAAGCCCCGTAACCTTCGGGTGGGCGGTCAACAAGAGGTCGATGCCCCTAGTGTGAAATGCCCGCAACCCGAGCACCGTGTCACACAACGAGGCCGGCTGAATCTTTCCGGCCACTGTGTTCCACACGCGGAACAAATAAAATATCCACGATATCACGTGACATCAGGTGGCAAACGTAAGACCCAATCCCAATGCTGCCTATTCTATGAATTTTCTGTTAAAGATGATCTTCGAGAATGCAAGGACGGATCCAAAGGTAACCTCGGAGATGGAAGAGCGACGAGCTTCATTCTATATCTATTCTATCGTGTTGCGGGACGCCTTTCCTGACATAAATTCTGCTGTGGACCGCGGTGCCTGGCTGCTCTGGCTGATTTCTGCTGAGGCCCAGCTCATGGTAGCCGCCTTATGAGACAAGTCTCATGTACCGTAAGTCATCTCCGAACATCGCAGACTTCAGATTCAGAACTACAATGGTAAAGCGTTACGACCAAGCCATCTGATAGTGCTTTCCGTGAAATCGAACCCTTAAGCGTCTTTCAGAAGAGAGATCCATGTTCTAACTTTGTATATAAAAATCCCATTGAGCTAACGGCATAATTTGCCAGAACTATATGAATTATTTGTAAAGTCACAGTATTATAATACCTATGTCTGACGCCATCATAGATTGTATTGTACATGTCTTCCAAGTATCATTCTTTCGGCTGTATTAATTTTGGAGATTGATTACAAAGTAAATTATGTACAACTGTTTGCTTGCTCATGACGGCTAATTGTACCTATGAGCATTGCTTTGTGATTTTGTCTTCTTGGATTAATATTAACGGTAAACTCGCTCAGATTTGTAATTGCCTGTGGTACTAAATAAATGCCATATTGTGATAGTTTTTCTGCACTGCCAACATCATCGAGATTCTCGAAGAAATCCATATTTGCATTCCCTCATAAAATCAAATTTAAATCCCCTTTATTAATCATGAATTTCTAAATGATAACTATAATTTATTCCCGCATAGGTATATTACACTGTTTGGGATTTGACCTAAAACTATCTTTCCTATGCATTCCAATTCTTAATGGCACGATGACAGAAAGACTAGACATAGTACGACACCCCATTTTCCTCATCTTATATTTCTTGACACAAGGACGCTAATAATCACGAGAGTGACGCGCGTGATTGGAGCATTTGAACTCTGCGTAATGTGGCTCAGTGTTTTGTACTTAAGTCCACTATTGCTTTGATATATGTAAATTATCTTCGTTGTGTTATAGCTGAAAATTAAAAAAAAATTAAATCATAAGACTTAAAAAACTCTAAACTTCTCTATTTAAGACATTGAAAATTATGTAACAATGATTAGTTCACAGCTGATGGCCTGACCAAAAACTTTGATAAAACTCAATATATACAGTTCAGAAAATTACACAGATTAACAGAGGGCATAGAATTTGCAGGCCAATCTGTCCAACAGGAAGAGACTGTAAAATGTCTTGCTTTGTATGTTGATCAAAATTTATATTAGTGGATACATGTTTCAGGCTTCTAAAACAACTGGTTGCAGCCAAATTTGCAATTCAGATAATTTCAGTCATATGTAATGTCAGACTGGTCAATTTTGTTTTTTCTCCACTCCTTAATGTTATTTTCAATAATCTGCTGAGGCAAATAAATTCGTACGGATTAAGTATTCAGAGCTTAGAATTGAGCAATAAGAGTTATAGTTAAGGTTAGCAATAAAATTTTCTGCGTATAATTCTTGAAGAAGTCATCAGCTACACTGTATATAAAACATAGTGAAAAATACACAATTGTGGTGCTAGACGTGAAACTTACATTCACTAGGATTACAAATAGATGTCATTAGTTCAAGACGGATCAAATATTCAGGAAAATTTATCTTCAATAAGCTTCGAACCCTTCTTAAATGTCTGACAGAAGATTGGATTATATTTTAACTCACATATTATTTTGTGAATGAGGATCTTCTGCTGTGTTATGATTTTTCTGAAAAATGACTTATTTTTACATACTAAAGGGTTAAGTCTCTTACAATGAAATCTGTAAAGAATGAGTGTACTGTATTTTATAATACTGTTAAGGCGTTGGTTTCCAACTCATTGGAGACGAGCAAGGGTAGATCTACGAGGTAAACAACAGGGTGGTGTTGATGTGGTGTTCTAAAATAAACTGGATGTAGGGGTGGTGTTTTTTTGTAGATTAATTTAAACGCACGCTCTCGCTAACTGACATCTTTTAAACAACTTTTGAAATTTATGAAACTATTTTAAATTTGCCAACTGTAATTTAAACGTTCAAATTAATAATCCTAAATATAACATTTGTGTTTAACCGCTATAATCAGCGTCCATTGTTCCACGAATAAAATGGCACATTTCATAATTATGATGACCGTGTATAAAACATCATTTTTCTACTGATGACCATGCAACAAAGTGTGGAATAAACTGCATAATCAAGTGCATCTGGGTGTACCCTCCAAGTAGACTCAACGGAGGCACTGCCTACCAGCCCGTTTTTGAGCCTCAATGTCTTCCCGTGGATGTAAAAAGCAGAAATTTGGTCACAGATAAATTTTTACCTCCAGATTATAAGAAAAGTCTAGAACTTGTAAATTTCCATGTATCTTCCTTTTATCTACCCCAAACGTGAAATCACTTTCTACCCTAAAAACTTTTTGTTTACCCTGATTTTCGTTCCAGTTAGAGCTTAATGGGTTTAACTAGTGTGTTAAAGTTTACTTCGTTCGTTTCCTTACATTTGAAGTTAGTGATAATCAATTTTATTTTTGGACTACGATATCAAAATTCCACTGTACTTCCCGTGGACCTAGAAACAGTTAATTTGCTACATACACATGGTTTAACCTCCAAATCATAAGAAAATCCTGCATTGGTGATTTTTCGCCATATGCATTCAACGTGAAAAGTTTTGGCGTATAGTTTTTGGTTAATTGTTTTGCTCTGGATTAGGTTATATACACCAAATTTATTTTGTGCTTAGAGACCAGCAAGCTTACCTAACATCTTAAAATTTACTTTGTTCCTATTCTTAGTTTGGAAGCTACTGGCTGCCATCCTTCAGGTTGAGCCTCGATGTTAGTCTGAGGAAGGCATGGATAAACGTCTACATAGAAATCGACGATTGTTCAGATATGATTCTTGTGATTGGATTATTACTTGGAAAATCAGGGCAAATAATTGTTGAATATTTACATGTTTATTTACATAAGATTTCTGAAGGCATGGATACCAACAACTGTACAAATATTTACACATAAATGGAAATAGCTGTGAATAACGTTTGCTATTACTGTCTGGAACTGATAAAACTGGTGCAGTGGCGCCTTGTTTACCACCACCAACATTATGGGAACGAGGAAAGAGAGCGAGCTTTGCAACATGGGTACCTCTAACCCAATACGACAGGACTATTGCAATACATTGGAACTTACCACTAACTAACCCGACCCGTTTCCATATCCAACTCCTTCTCAGTAGAGTCTACCTGGTAGTTTGCTGTAGAACATCTCTTGTCGCTGCGATGGCTTCGTTCCGAGGCCGGAGCCTGGTAGCTTCTCTCGTCGACTCCCGGCACACACTGCGACAATCAGATCGACAGACAGACAGACCTAGTCGTGATGAGAGTTATAGTATGATAACCCCCACTCCACTCCAGCTGCCTAGAGAGGGCAAAACTTAACACCATCGTACTGCATGCGGTCACCGTGCCAGCTTGCGTTCTCTTTTCGGCGCCTGACAATGCCGAATCGCTGACTCGTGTTCTACTTTGTCGGTTGTGGCTCTCGTAACGTTGCTTAATTTTGCTCGCTTGCCTGTCCTCGATCCCAACCTAAACAAATGTGTAAATTCCACATGAGAAACCTCTGGTTACACCACATGTTTTATCTTTATATATAAAGATGAATGTATGTTTGTTTGTTTGTTGGTTTGTTTGTACTTCATACAAATCCACAGTTTTCATCCGATCTCGATGAAACTTTGCACACTTATCCTTTGCAACAAGGAGAAAAATACTGTCTACATTTGGTTGACAAATTACCTGTATAAATAACACAAGTTGTCTCATATCTTCGAAATACGGTGATAGACATCACGTTGTATATGGTCGCCTCCGTACCGTGTTTCTGTGTAGTGGACTGGCAGCTTAGTGGCTAAAGCGCTTGCTTACAAACGTTGTGGTCTGTGGTTCAAATCTCCGTGGAGGTTAAAATTTTTAAAAATTGTTTTTCAGTGTAAGAGTCAGGCCTGGGCCGTAGGTTATTCGGATTGAATGTTAAACTGTAGATATTAGGAAGTTAGAGGTGCAATGCGAGGAAAGTCGTAGGTAGTCTTGCAATGTTGTAGGTGTACACTTTTTTACGTTATAATGATCCCTCAGGTGTTGTTCGCAGTCAGTGTGTGAGTGTGAACCACAGTAATCTTTATATATAAAGATGAATGTTTGTTTGTTTGTTTGTTCTTCATACAAATCCATAGTTTTCATCCGATCTTGATGAAACTTTGCACACTTATCCTTTCAAACAAGGAGATGAATACTGTCTACATTTGGTTGAAAAATTATCTGTATAAATAACACATGTTGTCTCATAACTTCGAAATACGGCGATAGACAGACACGTTGGATATGGACGTCTCCAGACCGTGTTTCCGTGTAGTGAACTGGCAGCTCAGTGGCTAAAGAACTTGCTTACGAACTTTGTGGTCTCCGCTTCAAATCTCCGTGGAGGCTAAGATTTTTTTAAAAAAAATTACAGTGTAAGAGTCAGGCCTGGGCCGTAGGTTATTTGGATTGAATGTTAAACTGTAGATATTATAAAGTTAGGGGTGCAATGCGAGGCAAATCGTAGGTAGTCTTGCAATTTTGTAGGTGTACACTTTTTTACGTTATAATGATCCCTCAGGTGTTGTTCGCAGTCAGTGTGTGAGTGTGAACCACAGTAATACTAATATAAATACGGAAGTAAGTCTCTGTCTTTTTGTTACGTTTTGACGACTATATGGCTATATCGTTGTGATGGAATTTTATAAGGAAAGCTGTATGAAGGGCACAGGATATTTTTTCCAGTATGATTAACAGTTTTAGTCACGAAATTTTGAAATCTTATCGAATAGTGACAGAAATATGTTGGAAATTGATTCTCTTCAAGAGGCAGGTTCAACGGTAGAATGATATAGTGATAGCTTTCCTGTCATATTATGCCGACTCGATATTGTTTGGGACCAATCCTTCGTTACCAACAACTTTTTATATTTAATTCTGGCAAAACAATTCTTAATCCACGCGTACGAAGTCGCGGGTACGAGGCTAGTAATATTGATAAAGTAATATATATAAGGTATTTACATAAGTTTACTGAAACATGGCATGCATAAGGGCCAAGTCACCGGATTTCTTTTTATTATAAATAAACGATCTATAACATTCTTTCTAAAACATTCACAAATTGAAGTGAATACTCATTGTAGAGTGTTGACTTGGATCAGAACGAGATCTCATAACTTTTTATCACTGCACAAGACTTGGCCTTCTTTTACAAGAATTGTTTTAACGGTATAAAGATTCTATGAATGTTTCGACTGGGGAGAAAAAATAACATTCAACGAGGTTAGTCAGGTTTCTTTAGTTAGCGTTCACACGGGTTTGCGGACAAGCACTTCCCTTTCGAGTGCAGATACTGTGCGTCTGTCGTGATGAATGCTGGAGAGGGGACAGAGCACTCTCGCCTACACAGGTGTCTGCAGAGAGCGTTTGTCCTGCGCCGTCTTTTGTCCGCGGCTCCATCGTCGGCTTGTTGCAAAATGAGATCTGCGCGCCACGATTTTTCGCCCCTCTTCGTTAAAGGGGTGCGCAGAGCTTTATGAATTTTAATTAGAAGCGCCCCCCATGATCGAACGGCTGTCGTAATTTATAACGAGGCTGTGGTTTTAAATGTCTCCCTAGACAACAGAAATTACCTAGAATCAGTCGGACCGACGTGCGGATCAAGAAGAAAATTTATTGCTGCAAGTCTGTGTTGGCTCACTGAATAGGTTTTTATTCATAGATCCTTCATTTTTAGCCATAAGGGAGCTTTTATTCGGTCTGAATGGATGTTGTGATAATGTTTCTAACATCAACGATCTGCACAGGTAACCCATTGTCCTGTCTTCTCAATGCACAGTAACAAATCGTTTTCGACACTTAGAATCCGATACGAACGTAATTTTAAAGAGAACGGGATATTATTTTCTTTCTTGCTGAAAGTGTGGATAACTTTCTCTTGTATTGTGGTTTGCTAATTTCTTTTCGGTTCGTTTAAAGTCATCTTTAGACGACATAATTTAATTTGTTATGTCAGTATTGAAGCGTTATTTTCCTGGATGTTTCTATGAATTCTTCTGGTGGGTTGAATAGACTATTGGCTCCCTAAAATATTATCTGATGTACAATCAGTGTTTTAATGTCCTTTTTAATCTCTCGGCACTATTTCGAGCTTGGTCTTCCCTTCCGATCAATGACATCAAAGATATGTTTGGATACTCCATTAGAACTCATCCTTGTCAACTGCACGTAGATCATTACTCTGTTTTTCGTCATATACTCGACAATCTTATCTGTTTTTGCCTTTCAGAAATGGGTTTCCATTTTTTCCCCAAATCACTCCAGGTGAATTCTGGAATCGGTTGTTAAAAAGACCCGATCGCATTCCTCTCCGTTCCCTGTCCCCAGTCCTTTTCCGCCTCTAATGACCTCAATGTAGACGAGGCGTAAAGTCATAAGCATAAAAGAAAAGTTTTTGACCCCATTATCTTCTCGGTTTCTTCGACTTGCTTAACACCAAAAAATACTTCGGATAACTTTCTTTTCCATTTTCCTCCTTCGTTCAGTTATACTATACAGAAATTATATTCTTAAAATATATTGTGACCACAGCGGAGTCCTTGATATTTAAATTGATACCTCATTTATCTATACCGGTTAGATATCAAGCGAGATAAATGACTCATGACACAAAACTGATTGTAGAAATATTGATACTTTTGCCCTTTAAAGGTCGAATTCCGAAAAATTCCTGTCTTAATATATGGCGTCACAAAAGATGTGAACCTTTAAAATCATATTTCATATATCGATTTCAGTTAGCAATACGGGGAGATAAATGGTTCGTGGTACAAAAAACAGGATTTTAGAAATATTGACGCTTTTTTCGCTTTAAGGGCCGAACTTGGATAAATTACTTTCTTAAAATATGATGAGATCAAAGCGGATACCTTAATCTATAAAATGATACCTCATTTATCGATTTGTGTTAGGTATGAGAGGAGGTAATGGTTATGACAAAAAAAAAAAAAAAAAAAACCCTGATAGAAATAATATATACTAGATGACGTATTTCGAAAATTTCGCTTATACAATGAAGAGTAAGGTTGGGGGTTTGTAATGGGATTAAAGAAGAACCGCTTCATTTATTTCAATTTTTTATTTGTTTGGTGTAATAGGTACATAACAAAATTTGACGCCAGGGAAGCAGTTTATTAATATCTCTGTGGTATGTGCTACTGCTATCTAGCGGCCTGGCTGTGAACTGTCTCATGCGCGCGACATTCAAGGCCATTGCTACCAACATTGTGAAGACTGAATGGGAGAAGAGATGGCTTGCCGACTGCCAGGGAAAGGGTCTTTGGTATCGAGCCATCTGCAACAACATAGTAAGCAAGCCATGGTACGCTCAGCTAAAACTGAACAGGAAAGAAATTACTTTAATGAACAGACTTAGGACAGGTCACACTTTATTACGTGATAAAAAATACGTCATGCGGTTGGTGGATTCGCCGATGTGCCCATCGTGTGATTCTATCAAGGATATTTATCACTTCATGCTGAGCTGCAAGCAACATCAATCAGCGAGAAAACAACTGCTAGAAGATGGTCTGAGTATATCTGATATAACTTCTCTGATGCGATATCTCTCAGTTCCGAGCAAGAAATCGGTCAAGATAATTTCCCTGTATGTTAAATGTGCTAACGGTGTAATTTAAAATTCATTCGAATATATTGTATAAGGTTATTGGCTGTATTAGCCTTTGCCTAAAGCCATAAAATAAAATATTATTACTTTTGCCCTTTAAGGGTCTAATTCAGAAAAATTTCGTTCTTAATTTTATAATGTTGCCTCAGTGGAGATCTTAATCTTTTAAATGATACCTAATCTATCGATTTAGGTTTGATGTCAATGGAGATAAATGACTTGTAACAAAAAAAAAAAAAAAAAAAAAAAAAAAAAAAAAAAAAAAAAAAAAAAATGCTATGGAATTAACGATTCGTTTTTCCTTGAAGCGACGAAATCGGAAAAAGATTCCTTCTTAAGATGTGATGTGATAAAAGCATATAAAAATATGATAGCTTATTTATCTATTTCGGTTAGTTATCAAGGGAGATAAATGGCTCGTGATAAAAAAAAAAATACGTTACGAAAATAATGATAATTTTGTCCTTAAAGGGTCGAATTCCAACACATTCCTTTCTTAAAATATGATGTCACCAAAGTGAAGACCTTAATCTTTAAACCTTATTTATCTTTGGCCTTTAAGGGTCGAATTCAGAAAAAATCCTGTCTTTATTTGTGATGTCAACAAATTTGAGATCTTAATCTTTAAAATGGTACTTCATTTAGCGATTTCAGTTACGCAATAAAAAAAACCGCATTTTAGAAATATTGACATTTTTGCCCTTTAAGGGTCGAATTCCGAAAAATTCCTTTTTTAAAATATGATGCGAACAAAGTGGAGACCATAAGCTTTAAAATGACACCTCAATCGTAGATTTCGTTTAAGTGTGAAGGGAGACAATTGTTTGTGACATAAAACACCTTATAAAAATAATATACGATATATGATGAGTTGATGATGTGGCTAGAGTGATGAGGGAGTGATTAGGGGATGCACGAGAAAAGTAAAGGAATTGGGTTACAAAACTTTGGTAAGACCATTGCTCGAATATGGTAGTGTAGTATGGGACCCACATTTTGAGTATCAAATACAGGAGTTGGAGAAGGTGCAAAGAAGGGCTGCTAGATTTGTTTCTGGAAATTATCGCAGAATGCAATCAGTGACAGATATGATAAAGGAGCTGGAATGGGATTCATTGCAAGACAGGAGGAGCATGAGGGGGGTAATGGGAGTGTACAGGGCGTATACTGGCGATGAGGCATGGAAAGATATTGTAGTAGGTATGAAAAATAGTTCATGGAAGGGAAAAGATGACCATGACCATAAGCTGGCTCTTGATTTCAGGCACAAGGGTGTGGGAAGATTTTCTTTTTTAGGTAAGGGTGTCAGGGATTGGAATGAGTTACCAAGGGGAATGATGAATAACCTACCGAAAACGTTAAAAGAATTTAAAGTTAAAATTTGTAGAGGGCAAATGTAGGTGGGTGCAGGATAGGGGGAAGTTGGGTGTGTAGGTAAATTGCCACCGGAGCGTGTGCTCCATTGCAATTAAATTAAAAAAAAAACAAAAACAAATGCAGTAGCATGAGTGCCTCTTTTCCATACACGTAAATCGCACTGCTGAAAAGTAGTTCATGGAAGGGAAAAGATGGCTCTCGATTTCAGGCACAAGGGTGTGGGAAGATTTTCTTTTTTAGGTAAGGGTGTCAGGGATTGGAATGAGTTACCAAGGGGAATGATGAATAACCTACCGAAAACGTTAAAAGAATTTAAAGTTAAAATTTGTAGAGGGCAAATGTTGGTGGGTGCAGGATAGGGGGAAGTTGGGTGTGCTCCATTGCAATTAAATTAAATTTAAAAAAATGCAGTAGCGTGAGCGCCTCTTTTCTATACACGTAAATCGCACTGCCGAGTAAATGACTGCAGCGGAATCCACAGTCCCCTCCGATCGAACAGTTGATGGAATTCAGAGTCTAAAAAACGAGTGGCTTGCAATCAAAGAGCCAACTGTGCTGGGAGGTGCATTCTTGTTGATTGGCGAGGGTCCCGGCGCGTTGCACGGGATCGGCATGCGCCGGAGGTGCTGTGTGATCTCCTTTGACTGGCCAGCCGTGTGGCTGGCTGAAAGGCGCACCGTCCATTAAGCTGGGCTCATCATCACAGCGCGGTGGTCAGGCACGTCCGAGGGAGCGGCCAGCGCAGGTAAACCACGGAACAAGATACCCGCACATTAACACGCGTAGTAGCGCTCCTCACCTTATCAGAACAATTTAACAGGCATTAAATCACCTTATTCTATACTGTTTTGAACTGGTGACGTTGTGTTTTATGTCACTTATGGTTACATTTATCAGCATTCCATTCTCAACAAGTTTTTCCTGCCTCAGCCGAACGTGGTAGGAGAACAGTAACGCTCTGGTCTCGCATTCTGCAGGACACAGGTTCGAATCTCCATCTGGCAATTCAGAGTTCGGTTTTCCATGGTTTCCTGTGGTGGTTTCTTCGAAAAGGTCATATCCAAATGATATGAAGCACCGGATCGGTCTTTTCTCTACCAAACTGCTTGTTTTACTACTCCCAAAACTTGTGGCAGAGTATTTAGGAGAGTTCAGGTTAGCAAGATAGTTGAAAACTATGACTGGATTATCTGTAATGACTCGACATGTTCCGTCAACAAAATTTAGTGCGCAAAACCCTAGGCGACACAGATAACAGGATACGAGAGACATCAGAAAAATAAAGTTTTTATTTGGAACGAATAAAAACTATTTCATTATATAAATATTTACAGATAATATGTTAATAATGATTATTATTATTATTGGTGAATTCTCCCAATAAATGGAAGACGTCAAGCAAACGACCCAATCAAGTTTTCTTTGAGTTCTTCTTGTTTTCCAGTAGGCTTTCATTATTTCGAGAAAGCTTGTTTTCGTTCTTCCGACCACTTTTGTCTGTATCGTTTTTGTTTTGGTTGCTCAGTCGTAACTTCCATTTTGTATACTTTGTGTCTGAAGGTGTCTCTTTCAAAGATGTCTGTTGCTCCTATGTATGCACCTTTAAGATCCTTCCGAATTTAATTCAGCCAAGGTGTTGAATTTTTAAGTGAAGTTACATAATATATTATCTTTTTTGTCAATCGATTTTCTGATAACCTCTTAAAATGACCAAAGAATTTCATTCGCCTCTTTTTGATGTCAATTTCGATGTTTGAAAACTTTTCTGTTGTTTTGATTGATTGTAGTCTGTGACCATCTTTATTGAGTCTTGCTCCTAGAATTTCTGCAATGATTTTTCTCTCTACTTTTTTTATTTCTTCAAGGTTATATTTTCTTTTAAGTGTTAACGTTTCAGTTGCATAGAGGACTGTCGGTTTTATGACTGCGGAATTTTGTTCTTGACATGGATTTTTTGTTGTAGAGATTTTTCACTAACCATAATACTTTTTTTTACTTTTTGGAGGCGATTTTGCTGCGAGATTTTCTCAAGGCCTGTTTGTTTCGATGAATTCTCCGAGGTATTTAAATATGGAGCCCTTTTTATTTTACCGTATTTTGTTCTCAAACTTGCAATATCTGTCTTTGAGCATATGAATTCAGTTTTCTCGAACGAGATTTGAAACCCTACTTTTTTTGCACATTCTTTGAGTGTCTCAAGCTGTTCGATGGCAGTCTCTTCATCTTGTGCTAGTATCGCCAAATCATCCGCAAGAGCGAGGTTTGGTATGTAGAGGTTGTTTTTAGGAAAACCAAGTGGAATTGGTTTACAACACTTACATTTCTTGAGTCTTTCTCCCATTCTTCCATAACCTTGTCTAGAACGACGTTGAACAGAAGAGGAGAGAGCCCGTCGCTTTGTATCACACCTGTTTGAATGTCAAAAGGTTCAGAAATTTCTCCCATGAATGTTATGATGCTGATTCTTCTTCTTCTTCCATCGTTGTGCCCAACTCAGGAGCCCGAGTGAACTTATTTAGCAGATGTGTTTTTCTTCTGTTCCCAAAACCTCTTCATCCTTTCGCTGTGTTCTTTCCTTCGTTCTTCTGTCCAAGGGTTCCTTCTTCTGATATATTGGCTGTTGGCAAACTGGTGATTGTTGACCATGCTACTAAATCGGCATCTGTCCTGTATGATGTCGTCTGTTATTCCTATTTCCCGGAGATCCTTTTCAATTTCAATTAGCCAGTTGTTTTTAATTTTCATTGAAAGGGATAGATTTAGAATTCTTTTTGTTAGTCTGTTATTACTCATTCTGATAATATGGCCGTAGAATTTAATTCGTCTTTTCCTGAATGTGTCTGAAATTTTTTCCGAATGCTGTTACAGTTCGTTTGATTTCCTTTTCATCCAAATTCCTCCGGTACAAACAGGGCCAAAGATTTTTCTTAAAATTTTCTTTTCTTGCTTTTCAATATCTTTAATCAATGATCTTCCTTCAATAATCAGGGGTTCTGATGCGTATAATGCCTCCGGTTTGATTACAGTGTTATAGTGTCTTAACTTGGCATTTCGGGATATTGACGTTTTGTTGTATCTGTTCCAGGTGATTCTGTAGGCTTTTTGTAATTTAGTTATTCTCTCCTTGTTTGCTTCACGATTTAATCCTGCAGGTTGAATAATTTCTCCTAGATATCTGAATTTAGCTACTTGAGAGATATTGCCAAATCGCGTTTTTTAAGGGTTGTCCATCTTGGTACCGTGATGATTATTATTATTAATATTTATAATTACTTATATTACCATTTATTACTATTCTTTCCTACTTCCGTTGTATTTGGTGAATTTGTATCAAATACTTTTGTAAACTGAAATAGAAATATATATTTCACATTTAATATGATCCCCAGTTTAATTTAAGCTTAAGTAACAGCAGACACTATCATAGCCAAATCCTTTCCTGTTCTTTTCCTTCTATCCTTTCCCGCCTCTAATGACCTCGACCTCAGCGATGCGTAAAACCATAAGGAAAAAAGAAAACGCAGACTTTGAGAATACAAAATCTAAGTTGGAACAAAGCCCTGTCAGTTGTTACCAAATGGTAAGCTGGACAACGGGCGATAATTTTCGGCTCTGACAGTTGTGAAGGACCTTATAGAATTTTGCCCGATCGTTTTCTCGGGCTGCCGAGATCGTTTCAGGCAAATGTTCGAAGGGTTCCATGGCATATTTCCTTTTTATTCATCGTTTGCGACGGTCTTGCCTCTATAATAACGTCAAAATCGATAAGCCGTTAAGCTAGAATTAAAGAGTGATTCATCGTTTATTCTTCGAAATCAGAATAATAATTTAGTACTCTAAACAGAACTCATTGAAATATATTCCTCTGGGATGTTGAATTCCATGACAGGAAAGATGGCACCAATGTTACTTTTCATAGCGGGAGTTTTAAAGAAATTGAGTGAAGACACATTTAAGATAGTGTATACGATTGTTCTGAGATCAAATCTTGAAAAGTTTTGAATAAGTCTGTGCGACATGCACTTACAATTAAATTTAATTCAACTACCGAAACGGAATTCCCAGAAACTGGAAGGAAAAATTTTCGCGATCGCACAAATTGTCGATCTACTTCGTCGCAGTGATATAATGTTAGAGAAAGGATGTATCTAATTAAAGCCGGCAAAAATTATTTTCGGTTACCGTTAAAGTTGAAATAAATCGAAAGTTTTAATTGCTGGTAAGTGAAATCTTCCTCCAAAAAGAAAGGAGTTAGTTCTAAAGCACCCGTTAATGGTATAAGCCTTGTGGAAATTATAAAAAAATAAAAATGGAAATACAGTTCTTGAGTGAAACAAAATTTTCGTGACTAGAAGTGTAAATAAGAATATAACATGACGATATATTCAGTTATATTAAATGATCTAAAGATTTGTCTCTAATTATAGTAGTTTAGAATGTATGTCTGTAAGGGTCTGCGAAAAAGAGTAAAGGAAAATAAAGAATAGGTGAAGTGGAGGAGAAGAAGTGCTAGAGTATCCAATGAGAACACATACGAAATGTCAAAATAAATAAATAAATGAATGAATGCAAATTGAGGAGTGCTTGAAATAATATATAAATCTCGGCTTTTATAGTACGGATATGTCAGAGGTATGTCATGATAGAGATGATATAAACAAGCAGTCTAATGGGAACCGACTGATATATAGAACAGAGGAAGACCTAAACGTAATGAGCAGTATAAGTCGATAGAAATAATCAGAGGATAAGATGATAAGAAGCTCAGTCGGTATTAAGGCGGTATAATATACATAACACTCGCTGAGGAGTAGTAATTAATTTATAGAGTAATAATTACACTACAACAAGTAAGTTTTATTGAGGACAATAGTTCGTAAGGTACAAACACTTAATACAGTTAGCGTTTCATCAACCCGCAATTAATACTAACAGTTAAGCTCCTCTACACCCATACGAGAACAGTAATTCACAGTTACGACACGTGAGACGTGGATAACTAACAACCAAAAGGCTGCTGCAACGTGTCTCTTGCTGAGCAGAGCTTCGGTTAGCGCCTTTGATAAACTGGCTGTCTGGGGGCTTATTCACCAGCAACTGAAGCAAGCCGGACAGAAGGAAGGAAAACACAGTACGGAAATCTCATTGTTTGCTAAACAATATCACTGCAACAAAAGGGCATAATCGACCCCCGCCACCGAGATTTGTTACCGGGGATAAAATGATGCCCCTTTATACGGAGTTAGGCACCTGTGCCGGTCTAAGATCTCAGCAATAATTCAGGCATTAGGGGCCGCATTAAATTCCCCCTCACTCTCCGAAGAGAGGATGAGGGAAGGAAAACATGAAAGCTGTTTCCTAAAGACGCACTCTGAACTGTTCACAGGCTTATCAGGTATTCCGTTTCAGTCACGGATATTTGTTTAGAAGCACTATCGGATGTTTTCGCTGTTTTTTTGCATTTTTTCTTCCCCCTTTTTGTCGTCTCGTCCCTCATAGTGTTCCCCTAGGCGGGGTAGGCTCATACGCAAGTTGGGCGGGATATTTACGTCTGCGAGTAAGGTTTAATCTTTATGAGGCGCCGAGGAGTGCTACCTGTAATCCCCTCGTACTGCGCAGCTAAGGCCGAGCCTCGCCGAACAAAAACAGATACGCTAAGCCGCAGGCGCCGGCTGGCTCGGACTTAGCCGCTAAATTCACCAGCTTACACTTTAATGTTGCAGCGCACGGTAGCGGCCCTCCCAGGCGCAGTTTGTCAGCATCACCCGCTACGGACGCAGGTGTCTGCGGACAGAGCAGCTTTCACACAGTCGCATTCCGAAATCTGTCTCTCTTGCTGGCATCAGCTGGTGATGAGATCCACAGTTTGCAGCTAACGGTGCTTCTTACTAGTGGTAGCTTACCTGTTAACCAATTCTGTAGTGTTCCTTTCGTTTCGAAAAGTATCTAAGGTTTCGTAACTGGAGGGAAACAGAGTTCTGTGGCTCTCTCTCCATCTCTGTCCTTCTGTTCCATACGGAGTAGCCTGCACGCTCCATATCTGCGCAGCTTAAGTATTTCGTTCACCTTAAACCAGATTTCATACTAAACATTTTGTAAAATCAGTGTGAGTCAGAGAGTTAAGACTGGATCGGGAAGGAGCAGTGAAGCCGGACCGAGTCCCCCGCCTACCGGTGATCTTGATTGAGGTTTTTAGACGGTTTTCCGCAACAAGCAAGGTAAATGTTGGGACTTTCTCCAATCTCTGCGTTATAAGCTACATATTCCACACACATTCAACACACATTAAGACAAAATACACTTCTCACACACAGAACATAGACACACACTTTGTAGACAGTTGGCAATATATCTACTTCCTTTAACAAACTACGATAGGCCTAGCAAGCCGGTAGTTTGACAATGATGAATGCTTCAAAAATGCAATAGCACACGCGACATATGGGAAAGTCGTAATGACATCATAGGTAAGATACGGGAAACAAAGTTCCAAGCTGATGCGTATAAGAATTGTTTCTTCTTTCGTGCCATTGGAGACTTTCTAATATACAGAATAGGAATTAGTTTCGGCGTGAAGAATCCTCTGTCACTTAAAGGTTTCTGTGAATTACAGGGTACAGACGCACAAATTTTGCTATTAGTAAAATAATAGTTACACATCTTCTCGTTTCATTTGTAGAAAGACATCTTTTGATTTTAGTCGTACTAACGACTGAGTTCTATGTCAACCAAATATATTAGTGAAGTGAGGTGGATGTCGCATCTTTTTACCAAATGTATAAATTATTTTTAATATGAATTTTATTATCCTGTTTGGGAGACACACAGCGTTAACGAAATCTCTCAACATCATTTGATCCATGCGAGAATAGTTTCTTCAGACGTGAATCAAAGAAAATTTACCACAACCTATGTTTTTAAACTATGTCGACATTCGATTACAGTGGTTACGAAAAACTACGGAAAACTAAATTCAGGTGAAACAGAACGAGTAACGCAGTATGAGGGAGAGGTGGAAGACGGGGATGAATATTACCATTCTTCGTTGGGGATTGGGAAGTTCCTGGTTTGAACATCCGACAGCATTTTTACGATTCACCTCTGGCACAGTTTTGCTTATTTAATGTTAATTATGCTACGACACTCCTTGTTTCATATTTCTCGATAAGCTTTAGTTCTCTTTAACCAATAGGATGATAAAAACGGGTACAGTCACTTCAGAGGTTGAATACGGGGAATATGTAAACTATCTCTATAGCCCAAGATCCGGCTGCATGAATTCTACGTCCATCTTTTATTTTATTGAAATACAATTTTTATGTATAATTATTAGTAGCAGAATACGATTCTGCTAGGTTTCCCATCAAAATATGGCCGCAAGTATTTTTATTTAAATAAAAAAATAAAAAAATGTTATTCATTTTTTTTAAAATAAATTATAATTCATTTCAAAGAGAGACATGTAAGAACATAAAAAGTTTGGGATCTTACAGATGGAGTGGTCGCTAATTTTAACAGCTGGCAATCCCTACTTGCATCCACTTTATACATAGGGAACCAAAATATTTTTTATTATTTACATGTCTCTCTTCGAAACTAATTATAATTTATTTAAAAAAACAAGTGAACGTAACTTTAAAAATAAAATAAAATTACTTGCATACATATTTCGATAGACAACCCGGAAGAATTGTATTCTGCTACTAATAATTATACACAACAATTACATTTCAATCAAAGAACTGATTGACGTAGAAACCATGCAGCCGGATCTTACGATTCTAGGCATTTAAGAACTAGAGAAACTTATGTTGTACCATTTGTGGTATAGAAAAGGATGTTGTTATTGTGCGGTACGTTAAAAACTTAAATATAAGAAGGTAAGGTATGCATAGCAGCTGACATTAAAGTACTATATCGATTTTCTTCGTGATTTATGATGTCCCTTATTTAACTGTTTGTTTACTCTTCTTCTTCATAAGACCTCAATAGTGGAAAAATAATACAGGGCCGCTGAAGAAGGCATTAAGCAGGGATTTAAACTGTGCACAACTTCCCAATCTGATTCTCATAGCATTAGGTTATTTATTAACTCTGAGAGTCTTATTATTCGTCATAATGATGAGCTAGAATGCTCTGAGAGCGCCATCACATTGTAGTGACAATGTGACTCAAAATGGGGTAAACATGTACTACGTGTTGTTGGTACAGAGGCTGTTTGCTGCTGACATTTGGCGAGACATCTGGCGGCGCTGGGCATAGTGAGCCAGCCAGATCTGCACCAGAATGGAGCACCGCCATGGGGCGACTGTAATCTGCTGACCCCCTTCCGGGCACTCGACGTCTCAATGGTCGGTAGAAATCTGATTCCAACGAGTATTGGCCGAGCGGGTGTGCGCCAGCGAAATTGATTCCGCCGTATCCAAAGCGAAGCGGGGAGAGATTACAAACTAATTCTGCTGCCAGGAGGGACACATCGTCACTGATATCTGCGTTAATTTATATCTCTGGATTCGCCATCGCTGCTTGCTTTATGTAAGTACGGAAGTTCTAGAGATCTACGGAACAATGTTTAAAGGTAATGGATTTAGTATTTTCTTATGCCTCTACGCCTCGTCGACGTCGAGGTCATTAGAGGAAGGGGAGGATAAGTGTCATGGAACGGAAAGGAATTTGAAAATGGCCTTTTAAAGGAACCATCTCGTCATTTGCCTGTAGTGATTTTGAGGATCCATGGAAAACTGAAATTTGGATGGCCGGACGGGAGTTCAAACCTTCATCCTCCCGAATGCGAGGCCAGAGCGTTTCAGCTCACCCATCACACTCAGTCTCTAGGATAAACATGAAATGCGGTCAAATACATGTGCTGCAATACCTTTACAGATGTTGAAAGGAAACTTAATCGCAAGTGAATACGAACAATTTCACGTACACCTGTATCGAATCCCGGCAATATATTCTGTGGACCGACGAGTGGCAACAAACCTGCAAGATCACCTGGGGAGCTGCGGAAATAGCTTTTAGGGAAGGACGTCATTCAAAGATAGGCGTGATCGAACCTCTGGTATGGGTAGCATTGACTAAACCTCGCGTGAATAAATAACACTTCTCTCTGCAGACACACGCATTTAAATTAACTACAGAGTTTCCTCAGAGGTGGTTCAGTATTAAATGGGAGACACTCGTAAGTGACAAGGGAAAGGTTTCGACATTCGTTACCATTATGTATCTCGATTTGGCAAGAACGATTAATTTTGGATTACCGTGGGGAATTACCGTATTCTCAGCGACAGTTACTGGAAATTTCAGGTAGAAAATAAAACCACACCCTCTACAATTATGTGGACTAATAACGATGTTAATAAGTTTTACAGTGAGTTGTGACTGGCGGAGGAATGAACGACGTCGAAAAACAGCTTGCAAAAGTCCGGATCGAGAAAAGTAGGATTGACTTAGTTGCTGAATGACTCTGTTTAAGCATTTTGAGTTTTGTATGGTGGTGAGCAGAGGACGGGCTTTCTGTTCAGGTGGCGTTTGATATATGGACGGAATGGTAATATCTAGTGTCCAGCAGACGATGTACACACCACATCTCGGTACGGCCTTGCACCGAGTGCTAAACGGTCCGCTCTTAAGGGGCATTCCGGACTTGAACAACCAAGGGTCCAGTGAGGGATCGAGAACCCTGACTAACAAAGGGCGGATTCCACGTTCACTCTCTGAGAGGGCTCTTATGTCCGCTTCACTGTGTCTGAAAGGAGAATCAGGTAGCATCTAAGATGACGTATAAAGACACCGGCTAGCTTCCTAGTATACTTAAAATCATACACTGAGTGAAGTTAAATCTGTCAACAAAAGCAACACGTAACATGCCGTGAGATCATTAAGCTTGTTTTTTGTTTTGTTTTAAGGTGGTTACTCTGGCAAAGAAGAGACGGAAAAGCGCAGTTCGGGTCTGCGCCGTAGATTTTTCTTGAAAACTTAGTGATAAAAACATAACAAGTGTTTTGAATTAATATGTAATTTAATTATCAATCTCTGAAATACAGTGGTTACATAGAGTAGTAGTATAACAGGTACAGAATAGAAAAATTACAAGTTTATCGCATATATTAGAGGTAGTTCTTGCAGCAACTTAGGATCTATTCAAAGGCTTTTCCACCAGATTTAAAGATATTCCATCTCATTATAATTTTTTTCGTAAAAACTGATATTTTTCTTCTTCAGTTTTTGCCTTTCACAATGTCAGAGGTCTTTTAGGGTAATAGTGGAATAAACAAAACTTGAGGAATAACATGCTTTATCATTGTGCAAAACGTAAAGTCAGTCAATTTAATGATTTTTTTTATACCTTAAAAATCTGGTTTTGATCTTTGACCATATTGCGGCAGATTTGTAACATAAGAGTAGTATTTACATCAACTTGAGATCTATGCAAAGGATGTTTGCCATATTTTGAATTGTTACTTCTCACCTTTTTTTTTAAAATAAAAGTCCGTACAAACTAATTAAAAATTTTCAATGTTTGCCTTTCTGAAAATGTCAGAGGTTATTCGGGGTAAAAATGAAAATGCAAGAGTTGAGGAATAACGTGATTAATCATTATGCAAAATTTTAACTCCTTCTATTTCATGTTTTTTCTCATTACCTTCAAAAACCGGTTTTGACCTTTTGACCTTTTACGACGCCGAGGGTTAATGTAAGGTCAAGCTTGTAATTTTTGCCGCAACTCTGGATCGACTCTCCCGTCCCCCCCTCCCCCCTATATATGTGTAAAATATCACCAGTCTCTGTGTAATATTTTTTCGTTTAATGTCTCGGACAAAATGAAGAAGGTATGAGTTCCCGATCGATTTTTCTAATGTACGTTGATTTTGGCAGATTTTTAATAAAACTTCTATACTCGTCATCAATTTCTTGACTCTTTCAATCTCGAGTTTATCAAAAGTAATGTGATCCATACTTATCTTTCTGATTAGATGTTGCGAGTTATTAATTAGATGTCTGAAGTTAAAGAAGAAAAGATTTATGTACTTGTGAAAGTTCTCAACTCCACCCAGAGCCAGATGGGTTAGCAGTAAGGACTGTGCCTGGCTTTCGAGAAGGTGGGTTCAAATCCCGGCCCGCTCATCCATATTTCGGTTGCCTATGGTTTCCCAAAATCACTTCAGGTGGATGCCAGGTCGATTCCTTCAAAAGGCCAGTCGGATTTCTTCCAGTTCCTTGACCCGAGTTTCTTTCCGCATCTAATGACCTCGACGTTGACTAGTCATACAGTTCATACATTCATGATACACTTAATTTAACCGTTTTTTAAGTAGTCTAATTGAGAGAAGAAAGAGAAGAGTTTTTTTTTAGAATCTCCCTCGATGCCTTGTATAGAACAAGTCTCAAAGGAAACCCACGAAACTAACAGTAATTTTCGCTAACGCATGATATGAACCACTGGGTCGGTTTGTTCCCTACCTGTCTGTTTTACTACTCCCAAAACTTGTGGCAGAGTATTTATGTGAAAAAAACTATTTTACAATATAGATATTTACAGATAATATGTTGATTATTATTAATATTAATAATTACTTATATTACGATTTAATAGTACTATTTCATATTTCCGTTGTATTTGGTGAATTTATATCAAATACTTTTGTAATCAAAGGTGTTTGGTAAATGAAATAGGAAATATACAGGGTGTTACAAAAAGGTACGGCCAAACTTTCAAGAAAAATTCCTCACACACAAACAAAGAAAATATGTTATGTGGACATGTGTCCGGAAACGCTTACTTTCCACGTTAGAGCTCATTTTATTACTTCTCTTCCAATCACATTAAACATGGAATGGAAACACACAGCAACAGAAGGTACCAGCGTGACTTCAATACTTTGTTACAGGAAATGTTCAAAATGTCATCCGTTAGCGAGGATACATTCATCCATCCTCCGTCGCATGGAATTCCTGATGCGCTGATGCAGCCCTTGAGAATGGCGTATTGTATCACAGCAGTCCACAATATGAGCTCTAACATGGAAAGTAAGCGTTTCCGGACACATGTCCACATAACATATTTTCTTTGTTTGTGTGTGAGGAATGTTTCCTGAAAGTTTGGCCGTACCTTTTTGTAACACCCTGTATATAAAACAATGTAGGCTTTCTCGGTGAGCCAATTGCGTAAAATCTTCTCGAACTTTTCACCGGAATAGCACGTCAGTAAATCCGCGTTCTCACGATCCGCATATTTGCAGGCCGGGCATATCACCTTTACCGCCTGGCGATGGATAGAGGCGCGCCCGTCCGTGCTGGCATATGCGGCAAAGATGAAAGGCCTCCAAAAACACGCGCCGTGGGAATGCGGCTTAAGAGGCGACGTTACGGAGTCTTCGCCGGAAGATGGAGCCAGAGGCAGGCTCCGAAACGTCGCCTCTTACTGACGCGCTATCCCGGTGGAAAGCTCGAGAAGATTTTACACAGCAGGAAATATAGATTTCACATTCAATATGATAGTCACTTTAACATAAGCTTAAGTAACACAGATACTATCATAGCTGCTTGTATCGAAGTATCGTCAAGTGCGCATGCGATGAACGTTAAGTTTGCATGCGCATTTAACTCATAACTTGAAAGTGTAGCTAACTTTTTCTACCGTGTTGAAAGAAGTCTCACCTCAAAAATAAAAAATAAAAAATCATGCAACTTCAGCAGTCTTCTAGCATCTTCAGTAACTCAAAATCCATTCAAATACGATTTTTCGACAATTTTATTTTTTATACATATTCGTTTATCGAGAAAGTTAAACCACATGAAGTTAAGGAGAGAAGAAAGTCGTCCTATTTGCAGTTTGTTATTTCTCATTAATGGGAGAGCTCATTTTCTTGAGAGTAACGCTCCCGCATGGTTTGAATTTGATTTGCATACCCTCACAAAACAGAAACGAGAATTCTATTAAGGACTGTTGCCCCGCCCCTCGTCGAGTTGTTTGAACACTCGGCAGCACAATACAAATGACTAACCGTAATTCGTTATATGTGGCCATTAATAAGGCAGACGCTCGGTGCCAGTGTGGCGTGGTATTATTACTGCGACCAAAGGCGGCGGGAACAATGAGGCGGCTGCCGCTGCTCGTAACAAGCAACTCCCCGCCCGGGAGCCGCGACAAGTGGCGGGCCATGTGGCTGACTGATGCCCGCCCGCGGCTGTTGACTCGAAGGGCGGCGCAAATACCGACCCAGCGCCAAGAAATTAATCAGGCCGGCTCTGGCGGCAGCTGGCCGTGTTTGCGCGCCTCGCCCGGACCGTCTCGATATTAATGAGAGAATGAGGGGACGCGTCACTTGCCATGTTTTTCATACGCAGAAAGTGTCCTCCACCTGCTTCATAACATTGGTCAACAATGATTTTCGTGTTTAGGAAATAAACACCAATTTTATACGAAATTGATCCCCTGATCCCAAAAATGACCTTAATTTTGGCATATAAGGTATAGTTGCATGAAAAAAATACTGAAGGAACATTTTGGACTGAATATAAATAAAAGCAAGACAAAAGTGATGAAATGTAGCAGAAATGGTACCAATCACAGTAGATTAAATATAATAATAGGATCGGGCCTTTGGTTGTGGCACCTTCCGTAGCCATTAACCCGGCTCAAGGGAGATAGGCTCATTTTCCCTATCCTCCACTTCAGTAATTCTTGCCTGGCGCATCCATCTCAGTAATCTGAAATGGCAGAATGGAGAAGTTCAGGTGGGGGACCCAGTCCTGCGGGGTATAACGCAGCACCCACGCCCAGGGACACGGGTGATGACCTTAACGGCATCTACGGCAGAGAAGAAGTTCTTCGGTGCGGGGTAGATGGCGGAGGAGGCAACCCATCTTCTCAGGGGAAATTGAGAAGGAAACCACTGCCTTGTGGTGAATAGGGATCTTCAAAGGCTAGGGGAGTAAACCCCGACAGAAAATCCTTTTCTGTGTTAGGCCTTGCAAGTCAGCACAAAAGAGAACAAAAAGTGTTGCTTTCAAAATTAAAACAAGCCTCGGAAACCAACCAAGGCTCGTATAACACACCCGTGAAACTGGAGATGGTCCCCAACGATAATGATGATGAATAGGATCGGATGCAATAGGAGAAGTAAGTGAATTCTGTTACTTGGGAAGCTAATTACAACGAATGGCCGAAGCAGGAATGATGTTAAAAGCAGAATAGCACTAGCAAAACGAGCCTTCATGAAAACGAAAAATCTTTTAGTTTTTAATATTGGTCTAGGACTTATAAAGAATTTTTTAAAATTGTATGTGTGGCTCACAGCACTTTATGGTAGTGAAGCTTGGACTTTAGGGATACCAGACAGAAAGAAAATCGATGCATTTGAAATGTGGTGCTACAGAAGAATGCTGAAAATTAAGTGGACAGACGAAGTACGAAATGAACGAGTTCTGAAAATGATGGGCGAGGAAAGTAGTTTGTGGAAGAAACTTACAGAAAGAAGAGACAGGCTGGTAGGTCATATTTTGAGACATGCAGGATTATTTAATTTGTTAGTGGAGGGAACAGTGGAAGGTAAGACTGTAAAGGAAGACAGATATTAGAATATATGAAACAGATAATTGGGGACGTGGGTTGTAAGGGGTATGTTGAGATGAAGAGGTTAGCACAAGATAGGAAGGGGTGGAGGATTCCATTAAACCAGTCGAAAGACTTGTGACAACAACAAAAAAGTTCTTGATTTTAAGCTATGTAACATCCCTCCGTTATAAATTAGGTGTTAGTCAAAGTGAATAATGTTTATAAGTGTATGCATGTGAGTGACAGTTCATATGTTTCTTTTCATTCTAACATGAACGAATGACGCACGCGATTTCATTTGGAGTAGTGTTTAATTTATTTGCTTGTTTCGAATTCATTTTTCATAGTGATTTACCACAGATGCAGCGTTTAACCCGTCCCTATCTGAAACTACGAAGCTCGCTCATTCACACCCATACCATATAATTTTAAGGTGGTTCAGCACGTATGTATGTATACTGCATGGATTTGTCATCTTTTCGTAATTTTATTTTGTTATAACTCTATCAGATGCCAACATTGCAATTAATGAGTTTTTTTCTTAAAACAGCTATCACGGTATGCCAAATAACCATTCTTCCTTTGCATATGGGATAGTAGAGTCAGTGACAATCACTATTTTAAGAAATAGTTTCCCCTTGAATAAATGTGGCTCCTTGTAGAGCTGCCAATATATTAGAAGAACCTTTAATTGAGCGAGAAAAAAAAATCATATTCTCATCTTCCCACATCAAACTTGGATTGACAAAACAAATTGTCAAAGTTATGTACAAACATTGGGAGTGCTTCAAACATATCTGAAGTATGTTTTCAGAAAAGACGTTTGAAAATCTTAAAGCAGGGAGTTTTGATAGATCAGTGATCTATACGCTTGTGCAGGACACAGATTTCGGGATAATAATGCACAAGAATGAAACATTAGCTCGGTGAGCCTTTGTAGAAGTAGTACAAAACTTCTTTCGGACTGGAAAGACCTTGTTAGTAACATGGCGTCAACTTTTAGTGATAGTGTCATGAATATGAGAATAAAAATGCATTTTATTTTTAATTAACTTTATCACATTCCTGAAAATTTTTGAGATGTCAGCAACGAACAAAATGAATGATTCCATGAGGAGATCAAAGCGATGGGAACCTGATACCAAGGGAAATTAAGATGATGGCAGATTATTGCTGGCGTTCAAGAGGATATGCATCTCTTGCTGAACATTTATGGCATGCAAAGAAGCATAAATGTATTCCTTTGATTTTCAGGCGAAATCTTTGCATATTTAGTTTATATGTTTGAGTTTTGTTTGTGGGCCATGCTAAGTTTATTATTTAATATTCATTGTCCCTAATAAGAATAAAATAAATTTGTTAAAGAAGCAGACTTGTTTGATTCCCTTAATACACGCTAATATCAGCTCATGTACACTGTTGAAAGTATGTATTAAAACGTAATAGAGCAAAATGGTGATGAGTATAGTAAAAAAACTAGACCTGCTAGAGAAAAACCGATGTTATTTTCAAATTTATCAGCCAAAATTACTTAAGAATTCATTAAAATACTCCAGGCTCCAGATAAATTTTTTTTTTGTTGCCCTGTGTAATCGAAGATACATTTATCCCTCCAACGACTGCTTCAGACATTGATAATGATTAAACCGAGCGTGGTGGGTAAACGGTTAACGTTCTGGCCTCGCATTCGGGAGGACGTGGGTTCGAATCCCCGTCCGGGCATCCAGATTTGGGTTTTCCATGGTTTCCCCAAATCACTCCAGGCGAATGCCGGGATGCTTCCTTCAAAAAGGCCATGGCCGAATTCCTTTCCGTTCCTTGTCCCCAATCCAATAAAAAAAGAAAATAATGATTGATCGGTAACACTGTATAATCGTTTAACCAGATTATCGATTATATTCATAACTATCATCAGTAGGCAAAGTGTGTGCCGCATCCAGTACCTCAGAGGTAGGGCAATAACATTGTGAGCAGATCATTTGAATTCACTTTCAAAGCATAACAAAAAATACGTATTTTGCTTCTGGCTTTACACATCGTCGACGTCGATGTAATTAGAGATTGGAAAGGACTAGAGGCAAGGAGTGGGAACGAATTGGGCGATGGTTTTCTGAAGGAACCATCCCGGCACTCACCTAGAGTGATGTGGGAAAACCATGGAAAACCTAAATCTGGATTGCTGGATGGGAATTCGAACCCACGTCATACCGAATGCCAGGCCAGAGCGTTTTATGTTACATTGGTCGAAGCTTTGCTAGACTCTGATGTTCAAATATCTGCAAAAGAATGATAAAACCGTTTTCTAATAAATTTCCATTTTTTTCGATTTTTTGATTAGTTAACATTTGAGTAAGTGAAAAAATGTTTAAAAATTGCTAAAGTGCTTGGGAATGTCATATGTGTAAATTCATGAAGTGGTTTCTCGTCGGTCTGCATACAGACGCGTAGTTAGTGAGGAAAATAGTACAATACACAAATTTAAGAGCAGCTTGTGGCAGGTAAATTCCATGCCACAAAATTTTTATTTTTAGAATTTTCAAGGTGGAGTTCTTCACCTATCGGAAAAGTATTATTGTTTCCTTCATTTACTTTCGACACTTGAAAGGTGCCTGAGTGCCGTGGGTAAGGAGTAGTTTAACCGCCCACTTGTGATTTAAACGAAATGGCAGCAAGGGTCCTCAGAGTTTACAAGTGCCCTGTAATTCTGTCGAAATAGGGGAGCGAGGGAGGGACTACGAGAGAGAAATAAAGTTGTGCAGAACTGGGTGCAACCGTGAGTCTTGCTCAGAGAGAACGATTGCTATCCTTTCCACCATCTTCCATAAAGCGAAAGTAACGCTTCCTTCCATGATATTATCTGCATCGTTCAATTGTTAAGTACAAGATGTGAAAGCGCAGTAAGATATACTGTGCCTCTATGATATCGTGCTGAAATTCAGTGTCCTGCAATTCATCGCACTTCACTCTTGACTCCCCTCCTAGATTGATTGCAGTAATGACTTACTGTTTGTGGTTCTTTGACATATTTACTCAAACACGATAAAGAAATCAATTACGGTGACCATTTCCTGAAAGATAGTAATCGCACGCAGGGTCTGGACCAAAACTGCTTAAATTTATACATCTATTGCTATATTATAATATTTTAGATAGGAATATCCCAGTCTTGTTTTAATAACTGGATTTTTCCGGTACTTCAGCGGTATTTATTTTGATTTCTAAGCATTATATGATGCTTGGCAATCGTTGCTAAATAAACAAATGTAGTATCTCTTACGATGGCTGCAGCACGTCAGCCGAAAGCTTAGAAAGGCAAATAAATATCGTGGCATTCCCGGATAACCCAGTTATTATTCTTTAGAAAGGTTTTTTCCTTCTAATTTATTTCATCTTAGCTTCACTGGAAACCAGAAAGATCCTTATATATAGATATGCCACGTTGAGGTCATTACAGAAGGGAAAGGACATGGGGAAAAGGGACGTGTAGGAATTCGGCCATGGCATTTTAAAGTAACCATCGCGGCACTCGTCTGGAGTGATTTGGTAAAACCATGGAAAACCCAAATCTGGATGGCCGGACGAGGATTCGAACCCGTATCCTCCAGAATGCGAGACCAGAACGTTACTCCAAGTTCGCATTTCGTTCCTACCATCGATACTTCCGCTCCATTAAAAAAAAATCAAATTATAAAGTCACACTACGAATGTGATCTGGTGGTTCAGCGGTTAGGACGTCGGATGGGAGATCGAAAAGACCCCGGTTCGTATACCTGTGTCGGCTTGGATTTTCAAAAACCCTCAACATGACCTTCACCTCACAGCTTGCTTTGTAATGTGAAGGACGCAAGTATGCTTTCGTGGGTCGGATTTCACGTTAAATTGAAGGTAACTGGTTTCTGGAATGATTACCCGGTAAGCCTTATGGCCAACAACCCTAGTTGCAACTCATATGTGTATGCATCAGAAACAAACTGAAACCAAACGAAGGCTTAATGTGGTTCAAATTTGCCTCAATGAACATACATACAAATGGTTGACGTTACTGACCACAGTTCCATAATAACCTCCACAGTTCATCAGTAGGTCTGCTAAAACATATTGCACTAAAATAAACTTCTTTGTATTTTGTAATATCTTCTGTGATAATTTGATTTGGACGATTCCATTGGCAGTTGTTTGTTCCGAAGCTGCGTTTTGCTATCGATCTTTTACGAATGCTAACAACAAATTCTCTTCAATACGGTAACACGTAAAAATGATACTTCATATTTATGCTGCACGTAAACTTTTCCAAACAATACATTTTATACTATGCGTCAGCGCCGAATCTTAGGTTGGTTCCGCAGTTTATTTTCACACCTCTTGCCGAATGATTTAAAATATAAATCCTCCATTTGAAACCCTTCTTGCATTTTGCTGCCATTTTTTTACAGATTATCCCTCGTAATTCACCAAAAGTGATGGTACATTCTCCAAAAATGGCTGTAAAATTTCCTCAAACTCCATTTAACCATACACTATATAAATACATCCTGAAACTACGGTTAGTAACTAAAGACTACTGTACCTGCAAAATTTTACAACACAGTATTACTATAAAAAAATGTCTGTGATTCATTGCTAATATACCGTGCCGTTACATGTTCACTTGTTGCTTATCACCCAGTTTCTATATCTACACTCCAGAAAAATTGTTCCACTGAGTCAGTGTTTGTGTATTAGACCATTGCTTCAGTATTACAGGATGTATCTGTGATAGTAATTGTACAGGGGTTTATCCACGGCAAGTCGTGTTAATAACCACCTATTTTTAAGCATCAAGCTGTCTAGTTCTCCTTTAAGAACCTGTCACGAGTAACCAAATCAGATTCGTGATTGACGTATATTGGCAGAAATTAAAAGCTCAACATTCAGATGGAATTGAGATAAATTAATCAAATTTGGCCCCAAGTATCCACATATACTGAGTATTAAATGATTAAAATTTGAAAGTTTTACATGTAATAGTACGAAAATTACTGGGCTATTTACTACAAAAAATTGCTATGTTTTTTTACTACCGTATAAGTGGTGAACACTGTGGTATATCATGACACTTTTTTGCCCACAAGTTCTTGTTGACAAAATATGCCAAGGCGAAGAGTGACGAAACCCTACACCCAAATGTCTAACTCGTTTAGCGAAGCTTCGAGCGTACGGTATATCGGATCAGCTTTGTGAATGGATAAAAGATTTTCTAACTGGTCGGTCGCAGTATGTTGTCGTTGAAGGAGAAAGTTCTTCTAATCTAGATGTTACATCGGGTGTACCTCAAGGAAGTGTAATAGGACCACTTCTTTTCTTAATATTTATAAACGATCTCGGAGACAAAGTGAAAAGCCTTTTTAGATTGTTTGCTGATGATGCGGTTATTTATAGGAAAGTAAGAAATTTGGCCGATTGCTTAGAAATTCAGCGCGATCTTGATGTTATTTTGGCTTGGTGCGCTGAGTGGCAACTTACTCTAAATTGTAAAAAGTGCAAGACAATGAGCATAACTAACAAAAAGAATCCGATTGTTCAGAAATACCAGGTAAACAATACAGTTATTGATATGGTCGATTCTATGAAATATTTGGGAGTAACAGTACAAAGGAACATGAAATGGGACATACACATTAATTCGTTAGTAGGTAGAGCAAATTCTAGGCTGCGATTCATAGGTCAAATCTTGAAAAATTGTAATGAACAAACAAAGGAGATAGTGTAAAAATCTCTTGTGCGTCCACATTTGGATTATTGTTGTGCCATTTGGGACCCGTTTCGTAAGGGATTCATCGAAAGTATAGAGAAAGTACAGAGAAGAGTCGCTCGATTCGTGACCGCTTGCCACAGTCCTTATGAAAGCGTTACAGAACTGATTAGTAGATTAGGTTGGGAGTCTCTGGTAGATATACGACACACGTTTAGTTTAAACTTATTGGAAAACATGCGTACTCCCACTTTCACTTTTGAGTGTAGTGAAATACTTCTTCCACCAACCTATTTGAGTCGGAAGGACAGGAAAGATAAAATTAGAGAAATAAGGTGCCGGACTGATTCTTATATGAATTCTTTTTTCCCTCGTACCATTAGGGATTGGAATGCACAGCAAAGAGATTAGCTTTGGTGCTGAGCACCCTCTACCACCCATAATTTTGTGAATTGCAGAGTATATATGTAGATGTAGATAGATGTAAACCATTTGCCTTAAGCTTAGTTACACACTCTGACCCTTATGCAACATGTTCCATTAACCTGATTTCATGCCCAGCATCATCTAACATGGCGTAATGCAAAACGCAAATGGATACGTGAATGACGTACATGTGTGTTTAATGACCAGTCTCGATTCTGTCTGTTGCAAAGTGATAACCGACAACATGTATGCAGACGTAGTGGAGAAACGGTTTATCTGCTGTGATTTCAAAACGTCACACATGTCAAGCCACTGCTGTCATGGCTTGGGAGTGATCAGTTTCGAAAGCATGATTGAGTTGGTTGTTGCTGAAGTAACAATGATAGCCCTCCACTATGTGATGGTGTGCTGCACCCTACTGTGATATCCTTAAAGTCACTATCCAAGTCGCATCTTCCAAAAAGATAATGCACGTCCTCATAGTGTGGCCATCACAACACAAGCCTTGCAAGGAGTTATGATCACAATTTGGACCACATGGTCTCCACATTTGCCCCTAATAAAGCATGTCTGGGATGCCAGGAATAGAAACGTTAGGTCCCATGGTCACACAGAACAAACTGTACTATAACTGGCTACTCAAGACATGCAAACGTAGAGAGACGTACTCCAAGAAGACATCCGAACACTTACTGATTCAATTCAGCCATGGACCCACGAATGTAGGGGTGCTCAAGATGGGCGCACTTCTTACTGACAACTGTATCTACAATGTGTAATAAACTGATCCTGATCCATTTCAATCTGTTATCATTTCTTCTGGGGATGACCCTGGATATGTCTCCAAAGTTTTCTAAAATACAACCATTCTTGTCTGGGTGTAGCACTTTTAATTTCCACCAGCGTAGAAGCGCGACTGGGAACAGAAGACCTTGCCAAAATAGCTCCCGTTAAAGCCTTCCTCTTCAATCAATTTGCTCGGACACACACAAACACACACACACACACACAAGAAGACTATCCTTAAGGGAGGAGGTACTTTGCAAACTATCAAGCTTTAGGGCCCAAGAAGAACTGGCCCTGCCGTATAAGAAATGGAAGACTTTGAACAGGATTATCAAGGTGCAGGAGCAATATGAAAAGTGGGGATACACAGATGACGACAAGTGTGACTGTGGCTAAATTCAGACACCAGAACATCTCCTCGTGTGCAGAGACATGGGTTTCACGTGTCAAGATGAAGACCTATTCTTAACCAATGACAAAGCGATCCAAGCAGTTAGTTCTGGGAAAACCAATTTGAAACAGTCCGGACACGGAAAGTAAGTAAGTACACACACACACACACACACACACACACAAATCTGAAAAGTTTCGAGCTTGGATGAGGCCGATGGTAGATGCTTTTAAATTTCTACCCGGCCAAAGTTCGGACACCTTTCATATTTCCCTTGGGATTGTATAAATGGTTGGGTTGGATAATCCTACCTGTGTTTCAGTTATTGGCCGTTAGCTGACCCAGAAGAGAGCAGTTTCGCCGGCCTCAGGGGCCGCCCCGTATATCTGGCTCCTCTGACAGCTTTATCCCTGCGCCACAGGCTCGTTGACGAGGTGTCCCGCTGTCCCTCGCCGCTCAGTACACACGCACTAAGCCCCTCACGTCACTACCCGCACGCACCGATTTATCGCCAGCGAATATTTCGGCCGCTTTCGGGCCCGCTGCTGTATAAATCTGGTTGACGCGCCGTTATTGACGTGGAAGGACCGCCTGACCTCCAACACATCTCGAACGCACGTGGCTGCTGAGAGCATAGCTTTCCAATTTGGAGCAGTATTTTATCTTGTTCGTTTAACTGAAAATCCCTTACTCTGGTATCTACTTCACTTACCCAATTTCTTTAATGTATTGGACTACAGCATAGGTTACAAACCTTTTTTCGTCCATTGCCCCTTTAAAAAAATACTCATTGCCCCCTTTGTCGTTGTTGTGTTGTTGTTGTCGTTGTTGTGCCTCTTTTGGCCTATTGCCCCTTTAAAAAATACTCACCACCCCCTTTGTCGTTGTTGTCGTCGTTGTCGTCGTCGTTGTGTTGTTGTTGTCGTCGTTGTTGTCGTCGTTGTTTCGTCGTCATCGTCGTTGTTTCGTCGTCGTTGTGTTGTTGTTTCGTCGTCGTTGTGTTGTTGTTTCGTCGTCGTCGTCACTGCTGTGTTGTTGTTTCGTCGTCGTCGTCGCTGCTGTGTCGTTATTTCATCGTTGTTGTTGTCGTTGTTGTGTTGTTGTTTCGTCGTCGTAGTCGTTGTTGTTTTTTTATCACGCTGACTTGCCACCTCGTAATAAAAAATGTGACCCATAAGCACACACTCCGTTGGCAATTTCCCTGAACACTCATCTTCCACTTTTCCTGCACCCACCTACATTTTACTTCTACAAATTTTAACTTTAAATTCTTCCAACGTTTTTGGAAGTATTCATCATTTCCCTTGGTAACTTATTCCGATCCCTGACACCCTTACATTACCCTTATCTACTTCACTTACCCAATTTCTTTAGTATATTAGACTACAGTATAGGTTACAAACCTTTTTTGGCCTATCGCCCCTTTAATAAAAAAAATACTCACCGCCCCCCCCCCTCCCCACACATTTTTTTAAAAATTACGCTGATTCACCATCTCGTAATAAAAAATGTGACCCATAACGCTCCACATTTTTTGCCTCGTAACCTACTTTACAAAAGTTTTTCGACCGCTGCTCTTTTAGGAGAAATAATAATAAAAAAACATATAGAAAATCGAGGATTTCTAAAATTACTCTTTTAAAAGATATTAACAATGTTGGAGTATTGTTCACAGTTTGAGTAATAGATGCATGATATGAAAAAATATTGTTAATTAGAGGCCTGAGCTCGGAGGAATTTTTCGTTATTTGACGTCTTACTTGTAATCAACAATTTTAAATTGCTGAGTTTCACTACTGAGAATCTGTTTATTTTCTGAGAAAATGAATAAAATTACTGCCTACGCAAAATCCCCATTTCGTTACATATGATCATGGGAATGCAATTAAAAATTTATTTGATTCAATTTTCAAAACCGAGTGGAATACTGGAAAACAGTGGATAGTGACTGGTACTCAACGACCCCTAAATTTGCCTTCGATCAGAAACGTGATCGCTTCAATGTCCGTCGGGGGAAAATAAGAGGAGTTTGGAAGAATCCTTAAAACAAGAAATATTTACTCTCAGAGAGTAATTTTGCAGGATCTCGTTGTTTCTCGAGATTACTTTGTTGATAACCTACACCTCAGTTATGTAGGCTGAGGTAATTGCGGCGTCGTGGAAATATCCTGCGCTTACCATGTTTACGGTACCTGGTTCGAATCCTGGCACTGGAAAAATGTTCAGAACTGGGTATTTATCCAGACGGGTAGGAGAATGGTCATATCACCATATTGTGTTCGAAAGGTCTCGGATAAACCTCAATCCTCTCCGCAATGAGTGAATAAGATATTGTTCATGGTGATGTGTCCTTTGGATGAGAAATTAAGCTTGGCGTCCCATTAGGTATCTCCCGGAAGAGTATACATGATCGGGCAAGTCACTGGGTTTCACCTTCCTTCTTTCATCTCTCATCTGCAACACAACTAATACTTCTTGCTAAACATACCTACTTCATTAATCCGCACAAAATACTTCATCACCGGCAGCCACCTCAGTTAAAAGTCCCTCGAGAGTTTGCTGTAGTTGTATAGAATTCCATATAGAATCACCTTCATAGGCACCACGTTATATTTACCAATTCGTCTTTTCATCAATTAATGATGATTTCTTCTAATCAATTCGTCCTCCACTCTGCAGATTGCTGTCGATGGCCACCAGGGGGTTTTACCTTCCCAAAAGGTTACTGATTGCTACTGTTCTTGACTGATTTAAATAGTTCTTCGAAATGACAACACTAACGAATTGCTTTTCAATTCATGTTTATTTTTCGGTGAGATAACATAAGGCACAAGACTTCTCCAAAGATACTAAAGCACAAACATACAAATATTTCAGCAATTAAACTCACAAACGAATACCTAACGAACCACAAACAAAAATTCTGACAACGACTGAAACTAACTATTCGTCTCTACCGCTCGCTTAAATAGACGTTACAGAAACATCCAGAATAACACAAAGAAAGAGGTTTCTCGAACGGCAACAATGCCGCCTACAGTCAAAACCACATTAAATCAATCAGAATTAATTCAAAATCATTCACAATCAAGAAACATACGGAAATTAAAATTAAAGGTATTTACACACAAAATTATCAACATAAACTAATCCAAACAGTTGAGAATTGTCCTCCAAACACCGTGGCTTGCCTCAACACTTAGACTACGGCCACACTTGTGCGTTTTCACGCCGAATTTGTGTTCAAGGTCGCCCGCAACGGAATGAGCACGGGCCCATTCGCCAGGGGGATTTCACGCTGTTGTGAGTGGCCACATTGGCGGGAAAACACGACGCGTGACTAGCTCTTGTTTCTTGCGTTTTGGAGTGCTTAGATAGTGAAGTTATAATTCTAGAAGTGCAAACACAGCCCTGTTTGTACGACCCAAAACACTTGGATTATAAAAACGGAGAAATCAAGAGGAATTCATGGATAGCAGTAACTTCTGCCGTTTTGGAAGGCAGGTGGGAAGAGTCTGATGAAGAAACAAAAGCAAATTTTGGTAAATTTATTCATATTTTTATAAAGTGTGTGCATGATATTATACAGAACTATGCGAAGGTTCACTTTGAAATAAGTTAGTCAGGGAGGTTAACATAACTACTTTGCCACGGTAATGATCCTTGAGCATTTTTCACTGTAGACAGAAGCAGTTCAAATGAGGGAACAGACATCTTGTAGTACTCGAAAAACTTTATGGGGGTTTCTTTTAATTTTGTCTATAGAAGCACAATTTTTCCCTTCGTTGACCTGTCGCTCAGTATGGGATGGATCCACTACTGTTTCCTTCCACCACGACGGTGACGCATAGCTATAAGCGCGGCACATAATGCAATTTCTGCATTCTTATGACTTTCTGAAATTCTGTCATAATTTCTAGACCAGTCAAGTTGGGAGAAACTGCTGGTGTGTGCCTGCGCGGGATAGAATAGGCGTCTTTTTCACACGCGGGAAGAACACGCCAGTGTGACAATATATGCAGGATTTCCAGTTCGCTTTTTTTTTTTTTTTTTCCTGGTAGGTGTCAGCGTGAAAACACACAAGTGTGGTCTTTTTTTTGTATCATCAGTCTTTTGACTGGCTTGATGCAATCATCCATTCCTTCCTATCTTGTGCTAACCTCTTCATCTCTACATATCCCTTACAACCCACGTCCCCAATTATCTGCTTCATATTTTCTAAAAAGAACATTCAATAGAGATCTACAGGCACTGGTGTTTGCAGATGATGTAGCAGTATGGGATGAAACAGAAGAAGGAATACAAAACAAATTGAAGATGTGGAATTATAAGTTTTAAGAATATGGAATGAAATTGAATCAAAAAAAAACTGTAGCACTAAAAATAAGCCGAAAGAATACAGACTGTCATTTAAAATTACAAGACCACGAAGTTGAAGTTGTTGACCAATTCAGCTACCTGGGGAGCATTATTGCCAATAATGGTAGAAGTGAGTTAGAAATAATGAGTAGAGTAACCAAAGGAGCCAACTTCTACAGTACCGTGCAAGGCTTACTATGGGACATGAAGGTTCCCAGAAGAACAAAAATTGTCTTGTACAAATCATATCTCATTTCTATTCTCACATATGCTTTGGAAACATGCACACTAACATCAAGGGACCTTAGCAAGATCCAAGCATGTGAAATGAAGTTTCTTAGAATGGCCCTCCAGAAAACTAGACTTGACCGCATAAAGAATGATGAAATTATAGATCAAACCTAGAGCTAAGGGAATCCATGGAAGAGAGACTTAGGTCATCAAGACTTCGGTGGTTTGGGCATGTGAAGAGAATGACTAGTAAAAGACTGCCAGAAACTTATTTGGAAAAAAGGATACTGTGCAAAAGACCAGTGGGAAGACCAAGAAGAAGATGGACAGACCAATTGAAGGAGGACATAGAGAGAAGAGGCTGGAATTGGGAGAAACCTTTCTGGAGAGGAAAAGGTGGAAAACAATCGTCTATAACAACCAAGGCTCGTAAACCACACCCGGGAAACTGGAGATGGTCCCCAACGATAATGATGATGATATATTCTAATCTCTGTCTTCCTCTATAATTCTTACCTTCTTGTTCCCTCCACTAACAAATTAACCAATCCACCATGTCTCAAAATATGACCTACCAGCCTGTCTCTTCTTTCTGTAAGATTCTTCCACAAATTTCTTTCCTCACCCATCATTTCCAAAACTTGCTCATTTCTTACTTTGTCTGTCCACTTAATTTTCAGCATTCTTCTGCAGCACCACATTTCAAATGCTTCAATTTTCCTTCTTTATGGTATTCCTAAAGTCCATGTTTCGCTTCCGTAAAGTGCTGTGCTCCACACATAGAGTTTTGAAAAGTTTTTTCTAATTCCTAGATCAATATTTGAAACCAAAAGATTTCTCTTCTTCATGAAGGCGCTTTTTATTAGTGCTCTTCTGCTTTGCCTTAAGATTTCAAAATTATAATTAATGTTACATACATAATACCACCCTTGATCGTATTACTTATCGTTTATATAGTATCTCTTCATAAAACAACGTTCATTTAAATGACGAATTTACTCAAATTCACAACTAATCGTACAAGAACTATACAAATCCTTTACTACATATAATTATTAAAATAACATTTCAAAAAAGGGCTGGGTTTGATAACTGTTATAACCTGCATGTGGGCTCTCTTATGGCACGTTATTGTTACAATTGTACCGAATTTTATTTCGTTGGTATATGGAGTTTATTTTAACGCTAATAATCATTTTAGGTTCCACCATTTAAGAGCATAGACAGGTGTATGTAAGAAGTGGTTGCCTTGCTAATTCGGGAGGAGTTAAGCAACAAGTTTTATCTGTTAATGGGTTGTCGAATGCCATTACACAAAGTACACATTCCTGGACTTTGCTCATGCTGCTACCTGACACTCTTTCAGTGTTCGCTGTCTTCACCAGCGGTTAGGAATAAATCCAAAGCAGCTTTTTGGTTGAGAAAAACTTAACGGAATTCGTGATTCTCATGCATTCTAAACTATTAGGAATTCGTCAGTTTCCGATACAATTATGGCTGACGACGAAATAGACCAGAAGGATGACTCCAAATATGGATTACTGAGAGCAAAAATACGCTGAAAAGCAGAATATAGGAAGGTTGTACTTATCGCATAAGAGTTTGGAATAGGAGAATTTAATCATCGTTTAGAGGAGAGAAAACTATTGCCTAATGCAACAGCTGACACTCATTATGAGAGGAAGCTTTCTGCCTACTCCATGAAGTAGTTCACCATTGCAATCTAAGAACGACTTGTGTTGACAGGAAAACCACCACCAACTTCATATATCGACTTCAGTTCTGAGACCGAGAGTGGTGGTATAACGGTTAGCGTTCTGGCCTCGCATTCGGGAGGACGGCGGTTCGAATCCCCGTCCAGGCATCCAGATTTGGGTTTTCCATGGTTTCCAAAATCCCTCCAGGCAAATGCCGGAATGCTTCCTTCAAAAGGACATGGCCGAATTCTTTCCCATTCCTTGCCCACCATCCTTTCCCGTCTCTAAAGACCTCAATGACAAGAGACGTTAAGCAGTTAAAAAAAAATCTGTTCTGAGGATGAAAATATTCTCCCTTGTTGGATAGACTATTACCATAGACCAGGGATAGGTAACATTTTTATACTTACCACCAACTTTTGTTTCTCTGTTAGTTGTAAAATGTTGTAACCGGCTACACAGTAATGATGAATTATAAAGTAGGGAAGTAACTTTATAAAATTTATAAAGCAGAGTTACAAGTTAATGCATATAGTAATAATTACTTATCAAATACGTGCTGTCGAACGTTCGCTATGATTGGCAGGATGAATCTTTATAAAACAACGTACTGTAATTAATTATATCCTTTTATTTATACTTAGCATACATAGAAGAATAAAGTCTAATTAAATTACATGTAATTAATTAAATTAATAATGGGATCCCCGTAGCTGAGGCTGTGAAAGTAAATACTGAATAACTGGCTGATTTTAAATAATGTAATTAATACATTTTAAACAAATCAGTTAAATTAAAAAGAGGAAAAGCCGTTACTGCCCAATATAAAAACTGGAACGCCCACTAGTGGGTGGTAGGGATCGGGATGACTAGACAAGCCAAATGCGACTGACACATCTTCCGACAAAGGTGTAGGAAACGAATTGTTTGACAGGTGTTCAAATCCAGGGCCGGCGCTAGGAATTTCGGGCCCGGGGTAAAATGGGCGACCTTTTTTTTTAGCTCTACAAAATAGCCAGGTGAGGTGACAATGGGCATATTCTTGGCTTCATGGCCTGAGGGCCCCTATAGTCGGTGATCGGGCCCCCCATCAGCCGGCGGGGCCCGGGTACTTTTGACCCGCTTACCCCCCCCTAACGCCGGCCCTGTTCAAATCACACCAGGTCAGTTACACCTTTCGTGTATGGTGGGACACCACGAATGACAACGGAATGATTACATAGTCACCTATGAAAGAAGAGGTTAACATTTATCTCGAGCTGTCTACTATATAGTATTCACAAATTCATATTTGTTTTTCACCTTGCATGGAAAATCCATTCGAAGTGATATGTTTGGATATATCCTATTTTTTGATAGTTTTTAAAATGTACTTCTTGCAACAATTATTATAGTTCTTGAACCAAAAGCTAAAACAAAAATCGTTCAGTTTCAGCGTGCGGGTATCAAGTAATACAACTAGCCTGATGTTTAATCCTTAAATTACTAACATTGGTGTAATTACTGCGAAAGTCAACATAGGAGATAAATTAAGAAAAAGGGTTTGAGAATGGAATAAATGTAATCTACAAATGTACATACGTTGTGGATGTTGATCTTTACTTTATTAACGTTGAAATGAATTAGTATTAAGATATTATCACTCACGTGATGGATTTTAATTCGTTATATTCAATATTAGTAAACATTCCGATTGCGATAATACTGGCGCCAGCCAATTTTAAATGGGTCAACTGTATTATGTAACAATTAAATTTGCAGAATTTTTTTATTTCTCATTTTTTCCGTTTCCACTTAACAACATAATATAAGCTATCCCTAAATAGACATTTGCTATCAATATGTTCACTTTCGTTGAGATTCGCTTATTGGTTGTTACTTGATCTGAGGCAAGCGTACAGAAAGGTTTTGGCCTGTGTGTAAACTACGCTGCTAATGTGGATGAAAAATATTCAGTATGTTAACTTCTGACATATGCAACCACTATGTGCCGTTTAACTAAAATCGGTTCATTAATTTTTACCCAACGCGCTGACAGAGACAAAAATTTACATTTTATAATTGTAATTATTTTTTCTTGAAATCGGAGAGGTGCAACGGGACCGGGCACGGGCCCAGGTTATGTGTACTGGCCGTCCTGGTTTACTGCAGTCAGTTAGGCGGATGCTGGCACGGTCAACAATCTCTGACTCATAAAATACACATTTCACAAACATACACTTATTATACACACCTTACACAGTTACACGATTCTCAGACGATTAGCAACACGAGAATTTCCTCCAATAGGTTAGATTTTTTGGTGTTTGTTGATTTAGAAAAAGCTTTTGATAATGTTAGGTGGAGCTAGACGTTCAAGATTTTAAAGAAATTGGGTCTTAAATATCGAGATAGAAGAGTACGCTATAAATTATATAAGAATCAAGTAACGATAAAAAAAACTTGAGAACCATGAGAGACATGCATCAGTTAGAAAGGGTGTGAGACAAGGTTGTAGTCTATCCCCGTTAATATTCAACTTGTATGTAGAAGAAGCAATAAAGGAAATAAAAGAAAAATTTTCATGTGGCATAAGTTTTCAGGGAGAAAAAAATCAGTATGCTACGATTTGCTCATGCCATTGTATTGTTAGCAGAACGGGCTGAGGATATTGAGAAGTTACTGAATGGCATGAACAATATACTGAAGGAAGATTTTGGACTAAATATAAATAAAAACAAGACAAAAGTGATGAAATATAGCAAAAATGATACGATTACTAGTAGATTAAACATAAAAATAGGATTGGATGCAATAGGAGAAGTAAGAGAATTCTACTACTTGGGAAGCAAAATTACAACCGATGGTCGAAGCAAGAATGATGTTACAAGCAGAATATAACTAGGAAAAAAAGCCTACATGAAAAAGAGAAATCTTTTAGTTTCAAATATTGGCCTAGGAATTAGAAAGAACTTTTTAAAACACTGTTTGTGGAGCACAAAACTTTATGGTATGAAACATGGACTTCAGGAATGCCAGAAAGAAAGAAAATTGATGCATTTGAAATGTGGTGCTACAAATGAATGCTGAAAATTAAGTGGACAGACAAAGTACGAAATGAACGTGTTTGGGAAATGATGGGTGAAGAAAGAAGTTTGTCGAAGAAACTTACAGAAAGAAGAGACAGGCTGGTATGACATATTTTGATTGGTTAATTTGGCGGTGGAGGAACAGTCGAAGGTAAGAACAGTAGAGGAAGACAGATATTAGAATATATGAAGCAGATAATTGAGGATGTGGAATGTAAGGAGTATGTAGAGAAGAAGAGGTTAGCACAAGATAGGAAAGGATGGAGGATTGAATCAAACTAGTTGAAAGACAGATGACAGCAAAAAAAAAAAAAAAAAAAAAGATTAGTTATGCCGGTCCTAACAACAGACTCGGTTGCTCTTAGGCCAGGAACTCAGTTCCTCCTTCTTATGGTCCTTTGTCATCGAATTGTAGGAAAAAGAAGTACACGATTTTTCATTGATTTTATTAAATAGTATAGAAGTAGACACACAATGGAACGCTACCGTGTTTCCGACATCACGTGAAACTGCATAGGGGTGTCCATTACTTGCGTGAAGTGTTTTTTTTTATGAGGATTTGTGAGATAAGACCCCTCCCCATTCTAATTTTTTAGACATTTTTCTTTTAGCTCTCCTGTTCTTCCAGGGTGGCGAGACACCTCCCTAGCGTGGGATCGACTTGAGATTTCTGTCCACTTCCCCCTTGGTGAGATTTCGCCGGACCCCCCTCCCCTTTTTTACTTGACCTCACGTAATTAATGGGCGCCCCCATATTTATGTTTCCTATTCAGACTGCCGGATTTGGCGAAGTGACCATGACAGAGGTGAATTGCGCGGCCAACTGAAATTTAATCGTATAATTAACAGAATCACTCTGCGCGATTTCCGGCCAATAGTCTCAAATACCTTACTGATTTGATACGATAAAGCGGTCCTAGAAGTCTGCATTACTTACGGGGTTAAATATAAACACTTTTTGTTGGGAACAACCTATATGAATAATAATAAAACCTTTAACCGGCTACCACTGCCTGCTGGCTACACCGCGTAACCCGTGCGTAGTGAGAGGAAGGTGTATGCGGCGTTTTATCTGGCCACAAACCGGCCCACGGATTTTTTTTATTGTTTCATTCAATCTATATCCGGTACCACGTGACGTCACGAAAACTTCGTGCTGTAAAAAAAAAAAAATGTAAAAAAAGGACGCAACAAAAAGAGTAACTGCGTTTTTCACGGCAACGGGAAATGATATTTCCTGTGTTATCGGGTACAGATAGAGTGATGAAATGTTTGCGTGGCTGCAGTCAAAACGAAAACAGTATCGAATAAAATGGATGCACCGGCTTCACCCCTGAAGCAATGGAAAATAGAACATTTATTTCAACGTTTTTGTCTTGATTTTTACCATTAGTTAATGAAAAATTGTACGTTAAATAAAATAAAATATACAGAAAAAGAACTTGGATATTTGCGGTATTGAACAGAAGTAAAAATAAGAATTTCCTTTTTTTTTTTGGCGTCAAAGGCATTCCTATTTTGACAAGTAAATGGTGAGGGGATGAGAATTTACTTAAGTTTTAGGTTGTTACTTATCGTTATAAGTAGAGTGTTTGTCAACATGGCGAATATAAAACCTTTTCTTCGAAGTTAATTAACGGGGAAAATTTCTCATGTGTTAATAGTTTCCATATACAATTTAAGATTCGAGTCTTTAGCGTTATTTTCTTGCCTGGTCTTTCGGTTGATAACATATTTATTTTTGAACTGTATGTAGCAATGAATGACTTTTATATCCTTCAAATACGCAAGATATTGGCACCGTTGCTGTTCATTATTCTAATGATTGACTGTGTTGATGGGTTACCGTCAGAATCTAGGTATTTTGCAGATGATATAATGGTATACAACAGGACCAAAAAAGATGAAGACTGTGAACAGCTGCAGGGTGCCTAGATAGAATATCTAAATAGGTAGATAAGCATGGAATGATGATAAATTCCAAGAAGAATCAGCTTATTAGGCACGCAGGTAAAAAACTAAAGGTTAATTATGATTATAGGGTAGGGTCAGAATTGTTTGTTGAAAGCTTGAAATGTACATATCTTGGCATAACGTTTGATAACAAACTCAATAGGGCAGAGCACATTTGGAAAGTGGTAGGAAAAGGTTACAAAATCCTTCATTTACAGGAGAGGGTGAAGAGAGTATGTATACTAGAGAACTTAGGGAGTTGGATTACAAAACTTTGGTCAGACCATTGCTTGAATATGGTGGTGTAGTTTTGGACCCACATTTTGGTTATCAAATACAGGAGTTGGAGAGTGTGCAAAGAAGAGCAGTTAGATTTGTGCAAATTATCGCAGGACCCAGTCAGTAACTGATGTGATAAACGAGCTGGATTGTGATTCATCGGAGGAAAGGAGGAGGGTGAAGAGAGCATTGGGAACGTACAGGGCGTATGTTGGTGATGGGGCTTGGAGGGACATTGGCCAAAGAATTAGGAATAGTCGATGGAAGGGGAAAGGTGACCATGACCACAAACTGGCGCTCGATTTCATGCATAAGGGAGAGTGAAATTTTCTTTTGTTGGTAAGGGTGTCAGGGATTAGAACAAATTACCAATTGTTTAAAATTAAAATTTATAAGTCGGAATAGTAAATGGTGGAGGAATTTAACATTCATGTTATAAAAGAAAATTATATATATATTTATGTGTGTGTGTATGTGTATGTTGTATGTGTGTGTGGGTATCGCAGGAGGCCACAGCCGTGCAGGTATGCGCCGTGTAGGCCCTGAGAGCATAAGTGACAACTGGTTGTCACCCATTAGGAGTGACGAATTGCAGAACAGACGGGTGAGAAGGACCACAGCTGAGGACGGGGCTGGATAGTCTTCAGTAAAAAAAATAAATTAAAATAAAAAGGAAATCTGTGTCCAAGAATGAAGGGTGAAGCGGAGCCAAAGAATACAGCCAATCGGCGCAAATTTTAATATTGTTATTAACTGTTGCATGTCTGGGCCAACTGGCGACAAGATCATCCCTCCTAATACAAAGATTGGAGGACTGCCTCGAAAAGGGGTGGAACACGAGGATTCTTCTGGGCAGCTCGGACCAGAGGATGAACACTTGGTGACAGCCTACCTTGAGGGGAAGTTCGGCCACCCAGCCTCGTCCACACGGGAGACATCAGCTGTCGAATGGCACTCAGCCCACCTACCGGACAACTAGATTCGTCTACCACGGTAAATAACAACAGCAAAGAGAAACTTTTGCATCGTCTTTTGTACCCTAGTGACTGCTCTGAGACAGTCATCCATCCTCTACCGAGAAACTTTATGTCCTTTTGTGTTTTTAAAAGAAAGTTAATCTTTGTCATATTTTATAAAATAAAGGTGTTTCAGTGTTTGATTAAATAGTTAAGTCAGGCTGTGAACCTTTTTTTCACTATGTCCCAATCAGTCACATAATATGTCACACGACTTGGTTAAAAATTCCACTTATCAATTAATTCATGTTCAAATTTACATAACATGAGATTTGCATGTCGCTTCCCTCATCATAGGGAAAACTCCAAAAGGAATCTCTGGCGCCCACCTGATTTTGAAATATTAAAACTACTTGTAAATTCATTACAGGACGTAAATGGTGACAGAGTGGTCAAGAAGTCGCTCTCCTCAGCATAGGGGACACTTCAATATACAAAAAAGGGTAATGAGATGACTAGGGGAATTGCCACCGGAGCGTTAGCTCCAATGCAATTAAAAATTAATAATAATAATGATGTAGATTTTTAAGTTTCATTACTTAGATATGCTCTGGAACCTGATGCACTGATTTGTGTTTGATTTCTAACTGCCATTTACAAATTTGTTTGAACACAGTATGTTTAGAATTTCTATGTTCCCAACGGGGGTGGTACCGGTTACTGGTGGACGTTGAAGAAATCATAAGGGGCGTTTCTGGAACAATGCAAATTTGTGGGGCGTTGAGGAACAACCGCCGCCACCCTGCTCTCTCATATTATATCCGGATTTAAAGGCTGCATCCAAGAAGTTTTCAGTTGAGTAGGAGGAGATTGTCTTAGCTGGAACACCCGCCAGGTGGCAGCACGGTCGCGTGACGTCACAACATGGCCGCCCCCGTTTGGGGTGACCAAGATGGTCGCCGTTAGTTCCTCAACCAGCCGCACAGATGGCGACACCGGGTGGGCTTGCGCATATGTTAGTTCACCGATCGGCCGCACAGATGGCACCATCTCCCAAGGGCTTAATTTCTTTGGGCGCAGATATTCCACTCCCTTACGAGAGAAAGCTAGCGGGGGAATTCCGCCGCCCGGGGCGTGTTTACACAGGTGTGCTCTCGTTGCGACAGGTTTCGACTTGCTCAGCCAAGGCATCGGGCGTTTTGGCCTTGCATAACATAGTATCCCGGTTTCCGATAGATGGCAGGGTATGGCTTGATACGCGGTTGTGGAAATATTTCCAGGCATAGGTGCATAGTATCCCGTTTCCCGATAGATGACGCGGCATGCTTCATTTCTCCAGCTTTTAAGAGAAATATTTCAGGTATTCCTGCCTCGTGTCTGTCTGCTATATCTATGTGACAAGTATTTCGAAACCATGGAGTTAGTTCCGTTTACCCAGCGACAAGCGAAAGCTCTGTACACAGCAAGATGCAAATATTTCAGCACAGTAAAATATTTTCTTCTGTTCTGTGTCGTGAAATATACTTAATCGTAAATCGTTGCGATTTTTTTTACTAAAAAATAAAAAAAGTCCACATCAACGGATATTACGTGAACAGACATCGGTAGCGTTGGGGCTAGAGTGCCGAAGGTCGCCGGTTCGAGTCCGGCCGCGGTGTTTTTATTGAAAAAGCCATTCCAACTCGTCAATTTCAAAACGAAAATCAAAATTTTAGTTTCCATACCTAGAGAGTATGGTGCCAGCCTGCTATGAATAAAAAATAAGTCGAAAAGCATAAATGTTTCCTTTTAACGTTCGATATGGGGAAAAAAAACCGTCATAAACTTCAGATATAAAACCGAGGAAGAATTCTATGTGTACCTGTTTTCATGAAATTATTTAGCGTTCTTGCCTCGCATTCGGGAGGACGGAGGTTCGAATCCCCATCCAGGCATCCATGGTTTCCCAAAATCACTCCAAGTGAATGCCGGGGATGCTACCTTCAAAAGGCCATGGCCGAATTCCTTCCCATTCCTTTCCCGTCTCAAAAGGCCACGTTGTTAGAGAGACGTTAAAAAAAGTACCTGTTTTAGTGTTCTGGCCTTGTATTCGAGAGGACGGCGTTTCCGGGCATCCAGATTTGGGTTTTCCATGGTTTCCCCCAAATCACTCCAGGTGAATGCCGGGATGCTTCCTTCAAAAGGACATGGCCGAATTCCTTCCCATTCCTTGCTCCCCATCCTTTCCCCGTCTCAAAAGGCCACGTTGTTAGAGAGACGTTAAAAAGTTTAAAAAATGAAATTATTGTGATAAAGTATAGCAATACCACACATACGTTATTCCTTTCAAAATTCGTAGCCTCAAAAACCCATCAATGGTGAAATCCTTTCATTGAAACTGAGAGACATTCACCGACGAAGGTAGGGAAAACCATAAAAAAATTCCGTTCATCGAAGCAGGCAGACATTAAAAATTAATACACCGACGAAGAGACGGGAAACAAACTCAATTAGTCACATCATGTTGGATTCGTTATGAACAATACAATATAGCTCACGAGTGTCACCTACATTCCGTGTATTTTAAAGGATGTATTAAATTGTGTGTAATGAAACACAGACACTTTTTGAACTCAAAGAGGCATTGAAGGGGTTTACTGATGGATGTAAGTATAACCTCGATGAATTAATAGCTCCTAAACTAAAGCAAAGTTGTCGATTTGAAAACCAGTTTCTTTCCCTACAGCCATTTCTGAAGTGAATACATGATGTCAAACCAATCAGCATGTAATTTTTTCAAGCCTATTTCTCAAACCTACCATACGTTATTCCTTTCAAAATTCGTAGCCTCAAAAACCCACCGACAGATATTCACCGAAGAAGGTACGAAAAACCATAAATTCCGTTCATTGGAGCAGGCAGACATTAAGAATTAATTCACCGACCAAGAGACGGGAAACAAACTCACTTTTTCACATCATGTTGGATTCATTATGAACAATATAATATAACTGACGAGTGTCACCTATATTCCGTGTATTTTAAAGGAAGTATTAAATTATGTGTAATGAAACACAGACACTTTTTGAACTCAAAGAGGCATTGAAGATGTTTACTGATGGATGTAAGTATAACATCGATGGGTTGAGAGCCTCTAAACTAAAGCAAAGTTATCGATTTGAAAACCAGTTTCTTTCCCTACAGACATTCCAGAAGTGAATACATGATGTCAAACCAATCAGGCTGTAATTTTTTTTCAAGCCTATTTCTCAACCCTGTCTTTGGACAAGAGGCCACTTGAAATTATTTGTGACAAAGCCTTCCCCACACCAAAGCTAGAAAAAATCAAAGTTTCCAGTTTGACCATGGTAAAGCTCATGGAATGCAGTGAGGGAAGAAAGAATTCATATTAGCATCAGTGCGACACCTTATTTCCCTAATCTTATCTCTGCTGCCATTGGTATAAAATATTTAATCACACTCGTAATTTTTACCATCAAGCTCAAACGTATATCATCTGTCTATCCAGACCAATCTGTGTATCTATTCTGCTATGCTTTCGTAAACAATCACAAATTGAGTGCCCTTAGCCGTACTTTGTCTAAAATTCCAATCAATCCCTTGTGACACATCAGTGATTGACTAGAAACAGAGAGATATACGCTGTGGCACGTACTTACCCACCTTTAACTGTATTTTACAGCACAGCACGTATATTCCAGGAACGAGACACCGTCTGCTAATCTTACTCATTTCACCCCTGTGGAATCGAAGTACGTCAGTCCTATGTGATAAAAATCGAGTCACGCTAAGCACAGAACATGCCTGAGACCATCGCCTGTGACCAAGGTGGAGATATAGAAAATTTACCCACTCCCTTATGGAAGAAATCCAGTGCCAGCTCCTACTGATATTCTATTCCTAATTCTTTCACCAAGATCCACCCCTAGCCTCATCGCCAACATACCCACAGCACTTCCTCAAACCTCCTTCTGTTTTCCAATGATTCCCACTCCAACCCCTGATCAGTTACCTTCTGTTCGTGCGTTAAAGTAAACCAAAAATTCAAACAGTCTTCTCCTAATCAGTAACCAGGTACCAAAATGTTCACTTAAGGTGGTTCTACTGCAGTTTTCCAGGAAATTATTTTTTTCAATAAATCAGGACCCAGGGAGTTCTCCATTCGGCTTAAAATGTTCCCATCTAACGCCAACCTTCGGATTCAGGACCAAGTCTGACATTTGTTTGTAATTGCATGCTTTGTTCAAGTAACCACGATAGAGTTATCATAATGCTCTTAGCTAACTGATAGTTTCTTGGTCATCAAACAGACATCATAACCCACATTTTCATAGAAGATCCCCACACATCGACAAGTATCCATAGGTGCAGACGCTAGTTCTATTACGCCTAAGATAGTGCTCACACTTGAACTGTCGTAAATTGTTAGGTCAAAGTGGGTGTTTAGATATTTTATCCACTCAGGCCTCATCACCTAAAGTCTAGTGCGAGATTGTGGTCATGGTCAACTTAGGCTCCATACACCACTCAGAATTATTCCACCAATATCCATTCTAACAGCATTCAAACTTGTACATGCATACAGCGAGATCGACAGAACTGACAGCAAGCATCACGGAAACGACGAAGTGGGGGCAGAATTGTCGTTACAACTGATTAACTGGACAGAACTATCGTTACAAAAATCATCAGACAGACGAGTTACTTACGCTTACATGCACAAAGAGAAACGCAGATACACATGTCCAAGACTACACAACTACCGGTTCCAATCATGGAAACAAAAAAGTGGTGTAGTACTCTCTTGCCTCATGACTGGCTGAAAAACAGAAGTCTCCTTACATATCATCAGCCTGGCGAGAAAGAAGGTGTGCAAAAGATGACATGTTTTCACCATAAACCTAAGTGTTTATACCATAAATAGTGTTCATCGCGCCCCAGTTGATTATATTTACCATCAACACGTCTCTCCCACACCGCAACCCTTTCTACCATTCGGTAAAAAAGTGACGCAGGTACCATGAGTTGCAATAGACACTTGGCTATCAGATCTCACCCACAAATCCATATATCTCAATACACTAGCACAAACAAAGTGGAGGGACAGCAAAATCATTCGGCCAGACAGACATTTTTATAGAAGGTATCACCATATTTACGCATACAGACACAGAGAGAGACGCACAAACACTCACATTTCCATGCCTTCAGCGAGCTAGACACAACAACCAGCCCCAATCATGGCGACGAAAAAGTGGGGTAGAACCCCATGGCTCATAACTGACCAAAAAATCATGAATAACATATGTTCCAGGCACCATACTCTTCACATCACCATCATATCATTTATTTCACACTACAGACCTTACTACCATCCAGTATCATGTGTGCTAGGTACAGAACTGTTTACATCAGCACCAACACGTCTATCCCACACCTAAGCTTTTTCTGCCATTCAGTAACATGTGCCCCCCATGTACCACGAGTAGCAGTAGACACTTGGTCATCAGACAGATATCATAACTCCCATATTCATACTAGGTCTCACCCACAAATCCATATGTCACCTCACACAAGCATAAGTGCAGGAACAGCACATCATACATCCAGACAAACGAGATAAAGGAAGGTATCACCACATTTACGCAAAAAAAAAACACACAGACATAGAGACGCATACACACGTACATTTCCATGCCTACAGCGATCTCGACTCAACAACTAGCCCAATCGTGGCAACGAAAAAGTGGTACAGAACACCCATGACTGGCCAAAAATCATAGAAAGACACACATACACACTCACATGTCAATGCATTCACACAGTTCCATTCATCACCACACATAACTGGAGGAAAGAGACTGAACATGCTAGATCCAAACTGAAGAGTTACAGGATGTGTGAAGTTTGAAATCACAGCCACATCTCTCCCACACCGCAACCCTTTCTGTCATTTAGTAACATGTGACCCAGGTACCATGAGTTACAATAGACACTTGTCTATCAGACGGATATCATAACCTCCATATTCATACTAGGTCTCACCCACAAACCCATACGTCGCCACACAAGCACAAACATATGGGAGGAACAGCAATTCATATGTGCAGATAAATGAGTTTAAGGAAGGTATCACCATACTTACGCATACAGACACAGAGAAAGACGCACACATGCACATATATCCATGCCTACAGCGAGCTCAATACAACAACCAGCCCAATCATGGTAAAGAAAAAGTGGGACAGAACCCCCATGGCTCAAGACTGACAAAAAAAAATCATCATTAACATGTGTTCCAAGTAACAAACTCCTCACATCAAAATCATATCATTTAACTCACACTACAGACCTCTCTGCCATTCAGTATCGTTGGTAATATGTGCAAAGCTGTTCACATGATCAGCACCACCTCTATCCCACGCCACAAGCCTTTTCTGCTGTTCAGTAATATTTGTCAGGCATACCACGAGTATCAGTACGCACATGGTCATCAGACAAATATCATAACTCCCATACTCATACTAGGTCTCACACACAAACATAACTGACCAAAAAACCATCAGACAGACGTTAGAGTGTGTGCAATGGATGACATACACTTCAGTACTTATCACATTATCAATTAATTACATCAACACATAGGTAGCCAGTCATTGTGAAATCTCAAAGTCGAGTAGAATCCTATCGGGATAGACACACAACCACATAGAAAGACACACATACACACAGTTACCATACATCACCACACACATACATGTAACTGGAGGAAAAGGACTGAACACCCTAGGCCCAGACTGAATAGCTACAGGATGTGCGAAATGTTACATTTCTTTGCCACAAACCTCGGTGCTCATCATACCCTAATGATTACATCTACATAGGTGGCCACTGATGGAAACATCTCAAGTAGACTCCTACCACCATAATTACACACATAACCACACAGGAACACGTACACACACATATGTCCATGCATATACCACAATTTCATAAGTTACCACATACATACAAGTAACTGCAGGAATGGGACCCGACACACGACGTCCACACTAAGGTGTTACATGATGGCAGATGATAGCATGTCTTTAAAATACATCTCAGTGCTCACCACACATACTTGATTTTTAATGTGCCATCAGTATAGCTGGTGGCTGGAACTAAGCTCTTGGCAATGTTTGGCCAAAAGTCATTTGTTAATAGCAGCTCATCAAAGACAAATTTTGGGTGAACCTGCCCAGGCGGGCGCGGCGAGAGGTGGCCACCCTTCCCCACTGCGGACAGAAATACCGTAATACGCCGGTCTAAAAGCGCGGACCACGATGGTTTACCGGAGTTTTCCGACCGGGACCTACTACCGGTAACCGCATTTTTAGGACCGCACTGAAGACCAGAATTTCATTGCGCTCGAGGCGGTAATATGCGCCGGTATACCGACCTACTAAAACACGATGTACGCGTCCGCTGTGAGGATGGGTGGCCACCTCTCGCCACGCCCGCCTGGGCAGGTTCACCCAAAATTTGTCTTTGATGAGCTGCTATTAACAAATGACTTTTGGCCAAACATTGCCAAGAGCTTAGTTCCAGCCACCAGCTATACTGATGGCACATTAAAAATCAAGTATGTGTGGTGAGCACTGAGATGTATTTTAAAGACATGCTATCATCTGCCCATCATGTAACACCTTAGTGTGGACGTCGTGTGTCGGGTCCCATTCCTGCAGTTACTTGTATGTATGTGGTAACTTATGAAATTGTGGTATATGCATGGACATATGTGTGTGTACGTGTTCCTGTGTGGTTATGTGTGTAATTATGGTGGTAGGAGTCTACTTGAGATGTTTCCATCAGTGGCCACCTATGTAGATGTAATCATTTGGGTATGATGAGCACCGAGGTTTGTGGCAAAGAAATGTAACATTTCGCACATCCTGTAGCTATTCAGTCTGGACCTAGGGTGTTCAGTCCTTTTCCTCCAGTTACATGTATGTGTGTGGTGATGTATGGTAACTGTGTGAATGTGTGTCTTTCCATGTGGTTGTGTGTCTATCCCGATAGGATTCTACTCGACTTTGAGATTTCACAATGACTGGCTACCTATGTGTTGATGTAATTAATTGATAATGTGATAAGTACTGAAGGTGTATGGCAAAAACATGTCATCCATTGCACACACTCTAACGTCTGTCTGATGGTTTTTTGGTCAGTTATGTTTGTGTGTGAGACCTAGTATGAGTATGGGAGTTATGATATTTGTCTGATGACCATGTGCGTACTGATACTCGTGGTATGCCTGACAAATATTACTGAACAGCAGAAAAGGCTTGTGGCGTGGGATAGAGGTGGTGCTGATCATGTGAACAGCTTTGCACATATTACCAACGATACTGAATGGCAGAGAGGTCTGTAGTGTGAGTTAAATGATATGATTTTGATGTGAGGAGTTTGTTACTTGGAACACATGTTAATGATGATTTTTTTTGTCAGTCTTGAGCCATGGGGGTTCTGTCCCACTTTTTCTTTACCATGATTGGGCTGGTTGTTGTATTGAGCTCGCTGTAGGCATGGATATATGTGCATGTGTGCGTCTTTCTCTGTGTCTGTATGCGTAAGTATGGTGATACCTTCCTTAAACTCATTTATCTGCACATATGAATTGCTGTTCCTCCCATATGTTTGTGCTTGTGTGGCGACGTATGGGTTTGTGGGTGAGACCTAGTATGAATATGGAGGTTATGATATCCGTCTGATAGACAAGTGTCTATTGTAACTCATGGTACCTGGGTCACATGTTACTAAATGACAGAAAGGGTTGCGGTGTGGGAGAGATGTGGCTGTGATTTCAAACTTCACACATCCTGTAACTCTTCAGTTTGGATCTAGCATGTTCAGTCTCTTTCCTCCAGTTATGTGTGGTGATGAATGGAACTGTGTGAATGCATTGACATGTGAGTGTGTATGTGTGTCTTTCTATGATTTTTGGCCAGTCATGGGTGTTCTGTACCACTTTTTCGTTGCCACGATTGGGCTAGTTGTTGAGTCGAGATCGCTGTAGGCATGGAAATGTACGTGTGTATGCGTCTCTATGTCTGTGTGTTTTTTTTTTGCGTAAATGTGGTGATACCTTCCTTTATCTCGTTTGTCTGGATGTATGATGTGCTGTTCCTGCACTTATGCTTGTGTGAGGTGACATATGGATTTGTGGGTGAGACCTAGTATGAATATGGGAGTTATGATATCTGTCTGATGACCAAGTGTCTACTGCTACTCGTGGTACATGGGGGGCACATGTTACTGAATGGCAGAAAAAGCTTAGGTGTGGGATAGACGTGTTGGTGCTGATGTAAACAGTTCTGTACCTAGCACACATGATACTGGATGGTAGTAAGGTCTGTAGTGTGAAATAAATGATATGATGGTGATGTGAAGAATATGGTGCCTGGAACATATGTTATTCATGATTTTTTGGTCAGTTATGAGCCATGGGGTTCTACCCCACTTTTTCGTCGCCATGATTGGGGCTGGTTGTTGTGTCTAGCTCGCTGAAGGCATGGAAATGTGAGTGTTTGTGCGTCTCTCTCTGTGTCTGTATGCGTAAATATGGTGATACCTTCTATAAAAATGTCTGTCTGGCCGAATGATTTTGCTGTCCCTCCACTTTGTTTGTGCTAGTGTATTGAGATATATGGATTTGTGGGTGAGATCTGATAGCCAAGTGTCTATTGCAACTCATGGTACCTGCGTCACTTTTTTACCGAATGGTAGAAAGGGTTGCGGTGTGGGAGAGACGTGTTGATGGTAAATATAATCAACTGGGGCGCGATGAACACTATTTATGGTATAAACACTTAGGTTTATGGTGAAAACATGTCATCTTTTGCACACCTTCTTTCTCGCCAGGCTGATGATATGTAAGGAGACTTCTGTTTTTCAGCCAGTCATGAGGCAAGAGAGTACTACACCACTTTTTTGTTTCCATGATTGGTACCGGTAGTTGTGTAGTCTTGGACATGTGTATCTGCGTTTCTCTTTGTGCATGTAAGCGTAAGTAACTCGTCTGTCTGATGATTTTTGTAACGATAGTTCTGTCCAGTTAATCAGTTGTAACGACAATTCTGCCCCCACTTCGTCGTTTCCGTGATGCTTGCTGTCAGTTCTGTCGATCTCGCTGTATGCATGTACAAGTTTGAATGCTGTTAGAATGGATATTGGTGGAATAATTCTGAGTGGTGTATGGAGCCTAAGTTGACCATGACCACAATCTCGCACTAGACTTTAGGTGATGAGGCCTGAGTGGATAAAATATCTAAACACCCACTTTGACCTAACAATTTACGACAGTTCAAGTGTGAGCACTATCTTAGGCGTAATAGAACTAGCGTCTGCACCTATGGATACTTGTCGATGTGTGGGGATCTTCTATGAAAATGTGGGTTATGATGTCTGTTTGATGACCAAGAAACTATCAGTTAGCTAAGAGCATTATGATAACTCTATCGTGGTTACTTGAACAAAGCATGCAATTACAAACAAATGTCAGACTTGGTCCTGAATCCGAAGGTTGGCGTTAGATGGGAACATTTTAAGCCGAATGGAGAACTCCCCTGGGTCCTGATTTATTGAAAAATAATTTCCTGGAAAACTGCAGTAGAACCACCTTAAGTGAACATTTTGGTACCTGGTTACTGATTAGGAGAAGACTGTTTGAATTTTTGGTTTACTTTAACGCACGAACAGAAGGTAACTGATCAGGGGTTGGAGTGGGAATCATTGGAAAACAGAAGGAGGTTTGAGGAAGTGCTGTGGATATGTTGGCGATGAGGCTAGGGGTGGATCTTGGTGAAAGAATTAGGAATAGAATATCAGTAGGAGCTGGCACTGGATTTCTTCCATAAGGGAGTGGGTAAATTTTCTATATCTCCACCTTGGTCACAGGCGATGGTCTCAGGCATGTTCTGTGCTTAGCGTGACTCGATTTTTATCACATAGGACTGACGTACTTCGATTCCACAGGGGTGAATATTAGTAAGATTAGCAGACGGTGTCTCGTTCCTGGAATATACGTGCTGTGCTGTAAAATACAGTTAAAGGTGGGTAAGTACGTGCCACAGCGTATATCTCTCTGTTTCTAGTCAATCACTGATGTGTCACAAGGGATTGATTGGAATTTTAGACAAAGTACGGCTAAGGGCACTCAATTTGTGATTGTTTACGAAAGCATAGCAGAATAGATACACAGATTGGTCTGGATAGACAGATGATATACGTTTGAGCTTGATGGTAAAAATTACGAGTGTGATTAAATATTTTATACCAATGGCAGCAGAGATAAGATTAGGGAAATAAGGTGTCGCACTGATGCTAATATGAATTCTTTCTTCCCTCACCGCATTCCATGAGCTTTGCCATGGTCAAACTGGAAACTTTGATTTTTTCTAGCTTTGGTGTGGGGAAGGCTTTGTCACAAATAATTTCAAGTGGCCTCTTGTCCAAAGACAGGGTTGAGAAATAGGCTTGAAAAAAAATTACAGCCTGATTGGTTTGACATCATGTATTCACTTCTGGAATGTCTGTAGGGAAAGAAACTGGTTTTCAAATCGATAACTTTGCTTTAGTTTAGAGGCTCTCAACCCATCGATGTTATACTTACATCCATCAGTAAACATCTTCAATGCCTCTTTGAGTTCAAAAAGTGTCTGTGTTTCATTACACATAATTTAATACTTCCTTTAAAATACACGGAATATAGGTGACACTCGTCAGTTATATTATATTGTTTCATAATGAATCCAACATGATGTGAAAAAGTGAGTTTGTTTCCCGTCTCTTGGTCGGTGAATTAATTCTTAATGTCTGCCTGCTCCAATGAACGGAATTTATGGTTTTTCGTACCTTCTTCGGTGAATATCTGTCGGTGGGTTTTTGAGGCTACGAATTTTGAAAGGAATAACGTATGGTAGGTTTGAGAAATAGGCTTGAAAAAATTACATGCTGATTGGTTTGACATCATGTATTCACTTCAGAAATGGCTGTAGGGAAAGAAACTGGTTTTCAAATCGACAACTTTGCTTTAGTTTAGGAGCTATTAATTCATCGAGGTTATACTTACATCCATCAGTAAACCCCTTCAATGCCTCTTTGAGTTCAAAAAGTGTCTGTGTTTCATTACACACAATTTAATACATCCTTTAAAATACACGGAATGTAGGTGACACTCGTGAGCTATATTGTATTGTTCATAACGAATCCAACATGATGTGACTAATTGAGTTTGTTTCCCGTCTCTTCGTCGGTGTATTAATTTTTAATGTCTGCCTGCTTCGATGAACGGAATTTTTTTATGGTTTCCCTACCTTCGTCGGTGAATGTCTCTCAGTTTCAATGAAAGGATTTCACCATTGATGGGTTTTTGAGGCTACGAATTTTGAAAGGAATAACGTATGTGTGGTATTGCTATACTTTATCACAATAATTTCATTTTTTAAACTTTTTAACGTCTCTCTAACAACGTAGCCTTTTGAGACGGGGAAAGGATGGGGAGCAAGGAATGGGAAGGAATTCGGCCATGTCCTTTTGAAGGAAGCATCCCGGCATTCACCTGGAGTGATTTGGGGGAAACCATGGAAAACCCAAATCTGGATGCCCGGAAACGCCGTCCTCTCGAATACAAGGCCAGAACACTAAAACAGGTACTTTTTTTAACGTCTCTCTAACAACGTGGCCTTTTGAGACGGGAAAGGAATGGGAAGGAATTCGGCCATGGCCTTTTGAAGGTAGCATCCCCGGCATTCACTTGGAGTGATTTTGGGAAACCATGGATGCCTGGATGGGGATTCGAACCTCCGTCCTCCCGAATGCGAGGCAAGAACGCTAAATAATTTCATGAAAACAGGTACACATAGAATTCTTCCTCGGTTTTATATCTGAAGTTTATGACGGTTTTTTTTTCCCCATATCGAACGTTAAAAGGAAACATTTATGCTTTTCGACTTATTTTTTATTCATAGCAGGCTGGCACCATACTCTCTAGGTATGGAAACTAAAATTTTGATTTTCGTTTTGAAATTGACGAGTTGGAATGGCTTTTTCAATAAAACACCGCGGCCGGACTCGAACCGGCGACCTTCGGCACTCTAGCCCCAACGCTACCGATGTCTGTTCACGTAATATCCGTTGATGTGGACTTTTTTTATTTTTTAGTAAAAAAAATCGCAACGATTTACGATTAAGTATATTTCACGACACAGAACAGAAGAAAATATTTTACTGTGCTGAAATATTTGCATCTTGCTGTGTACAGAGCTTTCGCTTGTCGCTGGGTAAACGGAACTAACTCCATGGTTTCGAAATACTTGTCACATAGATATAGCAGACAGACACGAGGCAGGAATACCTGAAATATTTCTCTAAAAAGCTGGAGAAATGAAGCATGCCGCGTCATCTATCGGGAAACGGGATACTATGCACCTATGCCTGGAAATATTTCCACAACCGCGTATCAAGCCATACCCTGCCATCTATCGGAAACCGGGATACTATGTTATGCAAGGCCAAAACGCCCGATGCCTTGGCTGAGCAAGTCGAAACCTGTCGCAACGAGAGCACACCTGTGTAAACACGCCCCGGGCGGCGGAATTCCCCCGCTAGCTTTCTCTCGTAAGGGAGTGGAATATCTGCGCCCAAAGAAATTAAGCCCTTGGAGATGGTGCCATCTGTGCGGCCGATCGGTGAACTAACATATGCGCAAGCCCACCCGGTGTCGCCATCTGTGCGGCTGGTTGAGGGAACTAACGGCGACCATCTTGGTCACCCCAAACGGGGGCGGCCATGTTGTGACGTCAACGCGACCGTGCTGCCACCTGGCGGGTGTTCCAGCTAAGACAATCTCCTCCTACTCAGTTGAATTCTCATGATCATAATATGTATCCAAAAGAGGATTTAGTTGTAATCAGCAATTTATTGGCTAAGAAAATAAACAGATTGTCAATAGTGGAACACGGTGATTTCAGATTGTTGACGACAAATACGGCATCAAATGCCGAAAAATTATTGTCTCTTCATCGAAATGAGGCCTTGTAAAAATAACTTTATTAATATATGCTTTTTGAAATATAAGTTCTGATGACGAGAGCTCAGTTCACAATCACCACTTATTTTCTTTATGCTTTGACCATGTTTGACGGTTATCGGAACTTCGTAAAACAAAGGAAATTATTCAGGGGTAAATTTTAAGAACGGTCGCCTGGTTTGGTGGGTGAGGGAATGATTTATCACAGTTACTTACTGCACAACACATACTCCAAGTATATCGACACAAGAACACTTTTTATTGCACAGCTATAAGTTGTTACATTCCGACCACCGAACCATATTTATTATTTTCTTGTACTGAATAGTATACAAGGAACACCCTGAATAATAATTGCCGAAGATTTGCAAGTTCTTAGCGAGTGAGAATTTTCTTTCAGTCAACACAAATGAAACAACAAGATATTTCTTTTTCTACATTAGTGAACGACCTACGTAATAACAGTTTTTAAGAGTACATAAGGTTCATTAGTCACTTAACCGACGCGGTAGACTTTTTCAACAAGCGATGACGCTTTTCTGTTAGGCACAATCTTTTCTTCCCGCGCACTCATTTACTGTAACAGTTCGTGCACCATAACACATACGACTGTCTTTAAATGTACATGAATGTCACTGGGTACTTTACCGACGCGGTAGCTCTTCAAAAGGCTTTTCTCTCAACCGGCGGACACTTTTCAGATCGGTACGATCATTTCTTCCCGCACACACATTTGCTGTAACAACTCGCGCGCTATATCACATACACTCTGCTACTGATACTCCTACTAGATCGTTGAAGTCGATAATCGACTTTACACTCGCTAATCGATCTTTGCATCAAAATTGATAGGTGCGTTAAACTATCGTAATGTGACAACCCCTTCCAGGTCGATGGTTAAAATGTGAAGCCATAGGTAAGCATTTCAACCAAACGACCTTTAAAATGGGCGAGGTTGGCAAGCATCTAGCTTAAGTCATAACACATTTTACACATAGTGGTTGGTGGTTGGTGCTAATCTAACACTTACAAAAATATACACAGAAAATTAGAAAACACATTTAAATCATAATGTTCAAATCAATAATTGACATAGGTTATAATGTTAATAGTCATGCTGAAAATTGGTGTTGCCTTTATGCAAGCGACCTGGTATATTACCACATAAGATACCTTTCTTTATGTCACGTAGCACTTCTTTATGCACAAACACTGGCTCACAATCACTTCACTCTTTACAACCTTGGTTTGAGTGTATTAAACAGATTGACACATTACCCGAGCCCCTTACAAAATTTGGGTGAAGCCCGGTGGTTGTAAGGTCACTACTCTCTTGGGTCCTTCTAAAGTGAAAGTGACAATCTCCTATAGTGGCACCATTACTTAAGTACAAAAAAATAACCTACAATGACAACCTCTTCACAATGACTATGTACTACCATGCTCATATTAATCCGAACGACCTGAATTGCAAATCGCTACATTTCATCCTGGGGACTTATTCAACCCATTATACACATCTACCAAGACAGTACTATACCCGGTAGGTGGTACATTCATGTTAATATCCAAAATTGAGACTCACCCACCTCACAAAAAAACGTAACATATTTTAATATATTCGTTATAGAAACGAAAATATGGATTGTATTTCGTTAATAAAAGAGTTGTGCAGACATTGAAAGCACTTCATTTTAGTTTTTTAAAACATTCAAGAGAAATTACGTGTCCATACACAACATTAAAAGTTAATTTTGAAGAAACGCTAGCGTCAAAAGAAAGGAAGACGTTATACCGATCATCTTTCACTTAAAATAACTGACTATTAATGATAAAATCAATATTTGCCATGTAAAGATAGTTTTAGGTGAGTGCGTTAACAAATAATTGCAGATTTTTGAAGTTAGTTAATTTTGCGGTGTGCTATGAAGACATGTTGTTCCCTTATTACCACATTTAAAATTATTTTAGAAACATACGGAAAAAATTATAACTAAATGACTGTTGTCGGTGACATGAGATGTCGTCAACGAATTCTGAGTTGACAGTATTTTAGCGTCAAAAAAAAAAAAAAACTAATTTTCACCTACCATTAATAACGAAAGCTGCTTAAGGTGAAATGAACACTCTTTTCAAAACAAAAACAAAACATGATGAGGGGTCAGTAGTTGAAGGCACATTTTCACAAATTGTTTCATCTTTGTGGTTTTAGTGGTGTTTCATAAACAGGCAAAGAACAAA